>JAHWFP010127174.1:0-22096 GCA_023313725.1 Lithobius niger
ATATTTTCTGCGTCAGATAAATTGATCAGAACTATTTTGTGACTCAACTTACTGTCGGACAAAACCGAACGTTTTAGAATATCTGATTTTCTCCCCATTTTTTTTATCGCACTATTGGCATCTAGCATTTGGCATGCCGTTGACGTCAGCTGTATACCAACGATGATTTATTTATTTATTTATTTAAGCGTGTTGTGAAGGGGACAACGTATTTACAAATTGACCGTGTGGTACGACTTGTTGTAACGCTTGCCATAGCTTTTATTATTTATTTTTTAATTTGAAAAAAAAAATCATTATTTCTGTCTGCTTGAAGACGCTGTCAACAGTAAATGCCGTCGTTAATCGGATGTTGAAATGGCATTTTATTTTATTTTTATTTTTTGTTTAGCCTGTCAGCCTTACTTACCGACTAAAGACGATTTCCTTAACAGAAGTGAAATCGATACAAACTACAGACGTAGGAGAGAAAAAAAAAACCAGCTACATGCGCAAAAGCGCTCCCACCCCACATACATGCAATGATAAAACGCCTTCGTGGAATCTAGGCCATCAATATTATTACAGTTTTAGCACGATAGGTAGTCATTAACGTAGAGATCGTAGTCTTCTTTCACTTAGTGTTTCATATTGAACGCACAATAAACCACGATGGCCTAAAATAGCAATACGTACACGGTTCAGCTATTTAGAAAGGCGGTTGTATTCCGTATAACGAAATAACGGCGTTTTATTGAGGGGGCAGTTTGGCGGTGCCTTGTTTTTCTATAAGATCGCGTGATGACTAGCAATCCAAACATAAGTGACCCTTTATTGATTTATTGGTCCCTTTTCATGGCGATGGTTGGACGTCTCCTGGTACGGTATTATAATAATGATAATCGTACAAAGCTGAGAAACAAAAGCCCTCAATTTAGGTAACTCGAAGAAAATTGCCTCTCTAGTAACTATTTTGATCGGGCAACGAATTACACGAATTAAGTTGTCAGAAATAATTCTTGTTTGTCCGAAGAATTAGGATACATAAGCCGGGCCTGTCAACTTGAGTTGCTAAGCGCATCGATTCGTTATTTATGGAAAAACATTCAGTCTTCAACAGACTTTGCAGCAAGTAATACCATTGCGGAAAAAAAGAGCTCTCGGTAATTAAGAGGACATTTCTCCCAGCGCCATTTTTCTCGATCCTCCACATTTAGTATGGCCCCAAAGTTTGATTTACTTACCGTTAGTCAATCCCTAGCTAAAAATCCGTTTTAAAATGTGGCGTCTACGAGACTTTCTGTTGAATATTGGTAACTTTATTACTGCGTCCTGCACGTATATGATCCTTTGCGCGCCTACAATAACCATGACGTTTCATTGGTACCGGTTGTGACGACATAGTTTTGCGTCAATGCTGTCACGTAACCCGCAATTCGTCTACTAGACCAGACGTCGTTCACGTGATCACGAGAAGACAAGGCGTTAGTGACGTTGTAGTATTACTATACGCCGAATCTCGCGACGGCAGCGCGCGGACACATTTCTGCACGGGGCTGTTATAAGGTAGGCCGGATGTTGCTTTAAAGGGAAATTAAATTGTATGAAGAAGACAAATAAGCAAGTTCCCGGCCGCACGATGACACATGAATTTATTTTTCGCCTAGATGGCCACGAACTGGTCTTAACTACAATCCCTAGAGGCTATAATCGGGGGTTTTCTTAAAATTTATTTACGGTCTAAGGTTCTTGACTATAGTTATCAGATACTCCATCGTTATGGCTGCGTGTAACGAGTTTTTAATATAATTACAACGTTGTGAATTTAAAATCTAAAGGTAAATCAGTCCTACAGCACCAAATACACAACGGCTACAGCGACTGCCTAGTCGCACCGGTCTTCTGTACAGTTCCTCCACTTCCAATGTTGAGGAGCACACCTCTATCATGCACTACAACAGCTCTCTGCATTGTACTAGTCTAAAAGCAGTAGCCATCACAATTGCCAGTTAAAAATATGTTAGCTTTTAGGCCTGTTTTACATTTTAGGCATAAGTGTTAGCGTTTAGGCCTAATTTTAACCAGCAGTTTTAATTTCGTAAGTAGCACCTAACGGAGATATGGATTGTATAGTAAGCCTATTCATTTTTGCAACACGGTGCGCCTTCAGGCACAGTTACAGTGTTATAACGTATAACGCGCAACGTAGCCTATACTGTATAGATCAGTGGTAGTAGGGAAGTGACGAGAGAGACTCTGTTTATGAAGCCAACAGCGACTCGTATTTTCATTTTCATTTAGCCTAATTTAGCCTAATTTTCATTTTTTAGGCCAAATTTTTAAAATGCAGTTTTAAGTTCGTAAGTAGAAGATAGGCCTAATGGAGAATTTGGTTCGACGGTAAGCCTATTCATTCATGCAACAATGCGGCGAGACTATTTAAACGAAGCTAAAATCCATTTATTTTTATTGAGGATTTTAATTCGACGATCAAATGTTATTATTTAATTTAGTTACGTCGGCAGTCTATTAGCTATGAGTAAGTAACGATGTGTTAATTTGCCATGTTATTTAACTAACTTCTCACACTGAATCTAACGTTGTAAACAATGGTCGTCAATATCTTGCACCGTTGCGAAGTTGGAAAAAGCGACGGACGGACGGACAAAGTCGTTGCAATAGTCTTCTCAGCCGGTACGGCTGTACAGAAGACTAAAATGTGACGAATAGATTTCAACCATACTATTCAACGACAACATTAACGTCTGTCCCATCCAGGAAACATATATATGAGCATGGCGACCATTAGACACGTGTGTCTTTGACGGCTAAGACAGTTTGGCTGTTTTCAGGCATCTGAGGAAAAATAACTATGGGACAAAAAAAGGCTGAAACTTCGTTTGATCGGGAGACTCTGGTCACCTGACAACATAAAAGTTGCCATTTAGTGACACGGCATAACGTGGCTGTTTGCCTAATTACTAGTGACTAGTGACTAGCTAATTTCATGAAAATAAGTTCTTCCCTGTGGTGCATTAAGTTGAGATTTTGTAGATCTATACTAGTTAACAGTGAGACGTGCCTTTTGCTGGTTTGGGGGTCAGGGGAAGCGTAAATTCAAAGTTACCGATCAGTCTCAATATTATATCTACGGTAGAATTACGGCATTTTGCGTGTGAGTTGAGTTTTTATTGAGAGCGGTAATCCTTCCTGTTATTTTCTGACATATAGTCGACGAGAGGAACAATTTAGCTGGAGAGGTCCAAGTGGAAATCCCAGTATCTTTGACATGCCACATCGACCATGAACGCGAGACACCACGGGGCATTTCGTTTCAATAATACAATAACATACAATATAACAATGGAACACGAAGAAGTGCACGACAACAACAGCACGAAAGAAGAAGAATTGTCGCTATTTCCACTGCCAAATGAGGCGAGTTGGTTGGACTTCTCAACAAATAAGACGCTCGTAAACCTATTAGAAAACCAAAACGAAATCGTTTAAGGTAAGGTTTAATTGAAATGAGCGGCCGAAGCGAGCGAAATTCAGTGCGTATGCAAGGAGTATATAGAAACCAACTTGGTATGCCAAACTATCACGAATTAGAAAACGAAAACGAACTCTTTTCATGTTTAAGGTAAGGTTTAACTGATCCGAAGTCAAAACATCAAAGGAACACAAATAAACTTTCCTGTAAAGTTTCAGATACTGCAGTGTTACTGTGTTGTTTAGCGCACGTGAAACCTATATTGCTGTATTGAAGTGTTTGTAGGCCTACCATTTTTACTTTTGCACACGTTAGGTGAGCTAATTATTGGTGCATTCACATGGCATCGCTGAAAAATGGTTAAAAACTATCGTCTTAAGCTATAGCACACTACTCCGTTCCGTTCCGTCACGTCACGTCGCAGGCCGTCAAATTTCTGTTTGAATTAAAAGCATGTAATTAGAGAAGCCGCGCATACTGCTCTGTCACGTTCCGTGACTACCCGTCGGCTGACGAACGGAATTGTCGAGGCAGAGTCCTTTCAGTTAAAAACTGATTGCATCGGAGAAGTGTACGCACCTGCCATCAGTCGACGGCCGTCGTCGTCCGTCACGCGCCTGCGTACGACGCCTTTCCCCTATACTAAATAAAGATGTGAACTTATTTCAGTTGTCTTTTGGACTTACATGTCATCATGCCCGAGCGTAAAGAATTAATACCTAATTTATTACGACTCTTTATTTAATTACTGCTTAAGGTCCGTCTTCATTTGCAATGCCAATTTAGGAGCGATCAAATTTAAAAGCTCAGCGGAGCCGACTGGAACGATTAGCAACGGAAGTAATGTGCTTTGGACCATCCGTTGCCGTCAGTCGTTGGAGCGGGATGGAACGGAGTAGTGTGCTACAAGCTTTACTGTGCTTAGTCCAGTGTGCAGTGTGAGTCCTTGAAAACCTAGAAATGTACTGGAAAAAAAAAATGAAATTCTGGTTCTGCAAAATGGTTGAAAATCTTGAAAAACGGTGTATTTATCATCAGCAGGGTGATGAACGGAAAGGAAACGATTTGACTAAAGAGCTCTGAGAAATTTAGCCCTGAAAGTAGTCGAATTCGATTAGCCTTTCTTCGCTTAGGCGTCAAAGTTTTTGAAAGTTTGGTTCTGGTTTTAATTTTATTTACGTGTAGAATGGTTGAATGGTTAATGTTGTTGTTGAATAGGGCCGTCTATCGCACAAAACTTCGACTCATAAAACACAAAGAGAAACAAAACAAATAATAGATCAACAAATATCACTAAAACGACGAGTCTCCAGACAGAAATTCCCGACAAACCGAAGTACTCAACCGTTGCTAACCATGGTATGCGGCTGCACCCTGTGAACTTTCTCTCTCACTCTTGTTTGTAAACCGAAGCAAGGAATGTGTTGTTTAGCAAAATATACACAGGACAGCAGGTAGTGAGAGATATCCTCAACCGCCTCCCCACACACACACTGAGGCTTGCCTAGTGAAGGGAGAACCTGTATTCATTGAATCCGATATGACCAGCCCTAAGCCCTGACAATAAATAACACACGGTACACTCTGGGCGTATGGTCCAGATCCCTCAGAACTGACACCGTCGGAAACACCGCGAATAGCGTCCTTCCTTTATCACTCTGAAACCACACACATCCTTCCATCGTGACGTTACAGAAGCACGGATGCAAGCACTAAAGTCTTTTAGGTGCGATACTGACTTCACCTCCGGATACCAGCAAGTCTGATACAACCAGGAGTCCATCTGCAACGACATTCTCCGCACACTTCAAGTGACCTCTAACTCAAAAGACCCGGACTGCCTTCCCACACAGCGTTGCCTTAAACAGCTTTCCTATAATCTCTAGGACTACTAGGCTCGATAAACAAAGCAGACGACTACTGGACTAGAGCAGGCAAAGACTAGCCTGGGAATCCGAGAATACCCCAAAACAATCCAAAAGCAAATCCTGGTAGAAGAGCAATAGAAATAGTGCATAACTCAGGATACAAAAAGGATGCAGCAAAAGTTAGTGAGAATGCTTTCTGCAATTTCAACCATGAGATCCAGACTCCTAGGCCATAAGAGTTGCCCCTGAACGACACATCACAAAACACCTCAAGCAATCACGAGTCATTACGCTGCTTGTCCAACACAATACACTCAAAACACCTTAACACCGCGAGATCATTGAAACCTAGGTAAGTTCCCAACTACACTGCATATCCAAGCGACCCCCAAGACTGAAAGCTGAATAGTCAGTAGAATCAGATAACTGCTTTCAAATCTTTTCACTAGTCATTCTGCCCCGACCCAGGAAACGGAAAAAGGCACCCAACAAAAAGAGAGAGCTTGCTCTGTCACGCTGCAGCAGAACACCAGCCTCAATGTGCAGGGCTTCAACAGCATTCGAAGGAAGACAACCAGTGACAAGCCACAGATAACCGTTTACTACTATGTGAAAGAAATCAGTCCTTTCCATTGGTGTAGAGAGGCGGGACGGCAAATGATAGTCAAGTTTACTCTGCACAAACGATAAAAACATACTATACAACGCTTTGGGAGAAGAACCCGACGTAGCATCGACCAGCCGTCGTAGGATTTTTAAGCACAAGAGAAACTTCCCACGCAGCACTGTGACATACTTGACCCATTTAGGCTTTGAATCTAGTTACACACCCAAGTACTTTGCCTCACAAACATTCGACAGCCGGACTCCTCCAACAGATACACTCACATGCTGATGATGAAACCTCGAAAACACTACCAGAGCCACCTTACCGCCAGCTCTAACCCACAACAGGAGGGCCAGTTCTCCACAAAGTCAATTACTGCCTGCATGGCCTCAGCTAAATGTTACAGATCATAACCAGTTAGTCAGACTGCCACATCATCTGCAGAAGCAGCTACATTGCAATGAGTTGCCAAAGACAAGAAGAGCATACAAGAGGACCACAAACAAGACAGGACTCAAGCAATTACCGTGTGGCAGCCCTGTGTTTGGCCACGACTTACGAGATGTGTGACCTCTCACTCTAGTTGCAAAGTTTCTCCTGGAAAGCAGACCCTTCAGCGCCCTAACACAGATAGACATAAACCAAACTGATCCAGTGCTGACCAGGGGGCCTCTAGATCCACCTGGTCATACGTCGACTTAATGTCAAGGAAAACCACCAATGCAACTGCACCCTTTGCCCGTGTGTTTCTCGCATACCAGATCTCCTGATAAGACACAACATCTTGTGAGGTGCTAAAGGAGTGGACGATAAGTTTCAAGGCAAGGCTCGATTCCTATTCACTCCTTACTGTACAGCTAGGGGACTGTACTTGAAGCATCACATATTAGGCATCGGCATCAAGTTTTCCCATTGAACCGACCCTACGTTTAGAGCAGAGAGACAGTGGGCAGACTGTCCCCCAAACACCAAATGAAGACTTCGGCCCCAGCGGGTCAGTTTTTATACTGGCCAAGAGGGGGGGGGGGGAAATCCCCTTCAGGACTCACGTCACGTGACAGGCTAACAGGTTGGAACCGGTTCTCACTAGTTGAGTAGGAGAGCAGGCTCAGTACCCGGCTGTTGGTGCTCTGCCAATAGCCGTGTTTAGACGGATATTGAGAGAGTGCACAAGCAGCGCATGTGTAACTGCAAGGCGCACCACGTAGTGGCGCCTCGCTATACTTTATAGCATGTTACATCATCCCCTACCCTAAGTGTTTGCTTAGGCATAGAGAGACTACCCGTATGCAATGCTTCTATCCCCTAACCTACAATAAGGGTTCTTAGTAACATGGCCAAGCATTTATTTTCAAATCAAAACACATAAAAAAATAAACACTTTCAAAATTTGACAGAGTTTCACTCCTATCCTGTATAAAAAATTTAATGTATCGAAAATTTACGCCCTCAACCTAGTTGAAGTAAACTAACATTCTTCGTACTGCGCACACAAAAAATTTACATGTTCGTATATCACAAATATCGTGAACCACCTTCTTCCTACGATGCACACCTGTATGGCTTCCCTGCCATACCTCCATGTAATACGCTGAAGTTCCTGTTTACTCTGTGGTCCTTTTTGCCTTAGTGCGAACAAGGTCCCACTGTGAACCGCCATCGTACTGGGTAATCATACGTGTGCTTGGCTGCATTGTACCCGTGATTCCCAATTGACGTGTACGTGTAAAGTTTCGCCCTTAATGTCTTAGTTTATCACTCTTACCTAAGTTCACTTTTCACTTTTTTGCACACTTAAAGTTCGTGTTTCTTTCTACCAGACAGTTTTTTTTTCCATTTTAGGTAAATTTACTTAATTCCCAAACTGGCTTCTTTAAATTCCATTTTCCACTAGATTTTGGCTTAATTCTAGTTTGTTGTATTTTTTTTCTCTTCACATAGGCTTCATATTACGTTATCTAATTTGATACTATACTTTGCTTTGCCAGTGTCTGTATAATTTGTAACATTTTATTAGATTTTTTTATTAGTTTCTTTGTAGAGGAGGGGGGGGGGGGAATTTTCTCCTAGACTTCCTCTTCCTCCGCCTCTCCCGACACTTCCATCTCCAAGAGATCGTCGTTTCCAATCTGGAATTTCCTATCTTTTTCCACGTCGGCCATTGCAATGAGCTCATTAATTCGGCGATCCAATAGTTCCGGTCCCTCCGTTGATGATGGTTCCTCTACCGTAGGCCACTCCGCATTCGCCTCTTCTTGGCCCTGTGCGTCTGCTCTGCCCCCCCGGGTGCCGAGGGTCCTGGAATTGGGTCCTGTAGTGTGCCCCACGGGTTCTTCATTCCTACTGGAAAGTCGTTTGCGAACTTGTGCCTTATCATGATAGTTGTGGCGTGGCCTGGCTTGCCAAGTTGGAGCTGGTACTCATCCAATGCCTCTTGCTAATAATTGTGCGACATGGTTGGGCTAGACTTCGTGAAAAAGCATTTTCGGCCACGCTCACCCATCTAAACTTGAGCTGCTACGTTTTGTGTTCTTGGTTGATCCGTCTGTACCCCTTTCTCTTCGGTTTTAGGTTTTCGCTCGATGGACTGCCTTCTACGTTTGGAATCCGAATAGGCTCGGCCTCGTTGAAAGAGGGCGTTGG
This sequence comes from Lithobius niger, assembly GCA_023313725.1. Lineage (NCBI taxonomy): Eukaryota > Metazoa > Arthropoda > Chilopoda > Lithobiomorpha > Lithobiidae > Lithobius > Lithobius niger. The sequence goes on from JAHWFP010127174.1 coordinate 8,591, forward strand.
CTGCTGGAGCGTTGCTGCCTTTCTTCGCCTTTACTTCAATTGGCTTTTCCTTCTTTCCCTCCAACTTCTTAGCAGATGCCTTTCCATCAACATCCTTCTTTCCATTGTTTGGTGGTGGTCCACTTCGCTTTTTCCAGTACCCAGGGTCTTCCTCCGGATGTTTGCCACCTTCCGCCATCTCCCTTTTTTTCTTCAGGTAAGTAAACAAATTCCTCGTTTTTTTTTCTCTTGGTGCAGCGTGCAGCTACCCCAACATAGAAGTGTAGATCCGATCTCCTTTCCCGTCTATTTCAGCAACCCGCTCATCACGTGCTCGGGATCCCGAATCTCCGTATATTTTTACGGGAATTACGCATGCAGATCCGCCCGCGGATCCATAATGCCCGGAAATGACGCACTGTACTTCCGCTCTGGCCGCAAAACACACCGTTCACCTCGCTCCCGACCTGTTGTTGACAGCCGGACTCAACATTGCTTTTAAAGCCCGCTGAGAAGCAAGAATAGGTAAGTATGAAGCATTATTACATGTAGAATAACGATTTTGTTAGGATTATTTATAAAAAAAAAATGGTTTAAAACGGGTGGATGGGAAGCGATTGACCCACGTCTTTCACTTCCCCCCCTCCCTTCCCTATTTCTTCGTACGGGACGGGAATTTTAGGCCTACGCCCGTCATCCCCGTCCCTAATCCTTACCGTAGTAGATAATTAAGCAAGGAGTGGCCATCGCCCCCCCCCCCCCTCCAATCTACATGAAAATAAATTAGAGTGGTTGCAAATACATTTGTTTTTTCTGTATTTATGCGAATTTTGGTGAAAATGAAACGTGTCGGATTGGTTGACTGTGTTACATTCGACCCTTCCAACTGCGTCCCCTCCATGTTTTTTCTTCATTGCACCATTTCGTGTATGCCAATGTAAAAAAACAGGTAATTCTCATGAATTCTTGGTTTTAGGGCTTAAAACCGACCTAGTGTTTGGGTTCACCCGATATTCAACCTACGTTACTGTTACTTTCTGACGCCCCCCCCCCCCCTATTTTGCTTTCGCAAATTGTAGGAGTGGAAAGGTTTATCAGGTAACGTTGGTTTTGGTATAATTTTTCTAGGAATAACCCTTGTTTTATCCTGTTCAGGAACCTTTGGGTTTTCCTTTGCAGGGAAAAAATAGGGTTTAAGTTGGTTTATGCTAAGTGAACCAGTTTCCTTTCCTGTCTCAACGTCTCTCAATATGAACGTTTTTTCGGATTTTGGGGCCGAAATTACGAACGGGCCAGCAAATTTGGGCGCCAGGGATGAAGTTATTTGATAGCGTGTGTGTACGGCGGACAACAAAATCCCCACCTTTAGAGTTAGAGCCTTATGTCGTCTTTCATAGTAGACCTTTTTCTGTGCCCTAGATGCTTTCATTGACTTCCTAGCCAACTTATACATCTCAGAAAAACGTTGTACGATCTCCATTTGAACCGTTTCCTTGCCACGTGTTTTCTCGGGTAGAGGTCCAGTTGTTAGCTGGTCTAACTCAAGTCCCCACGGACCGGTTGGGTTTCGTCTGATGTTCAGTTCACTGGGTGTGAACTTACTAGATTCAGACACAGAACTTTGCATTGCAAAAGCGAATTCCTGCAAATGAAGATCCCATTCGTTGTGAGTTGCAGTGAAACTTCGCAACATGTGTTTGATGACGCGAGTCTGCCTCTCGACGACGTTAGCCTGAGCATTGTAAGGGGTTGCGAATTGGGCTTTTATACCCCAATCTTTCCACAAACAACGCCACAAATTAGCCACGAAACAAGGTCCATTGTCAGAAAACATTCTAGAAAAAAATCCCCAACGCAGGACTACCTCCTTCACACACTCGGCAACTTGTTTCGCTTTGGCCGTCCTGAGAGCAAAAGGTTCTGGCCAGGAACTGAACTCGTCCAGGACTACAAGTATCCAGCGCCGCCCTCTTGGGGTTGTTGGTAGGGGCCCAAGAAGATCGATGGATACTTTTATCCAAGGGGCATCAGGAGGATCAATAGTCTTCAGGAATCCAGCAGGTTTCGAAGTATCAGTTTTGCAAGTCTGACACTTGTCACAGCTGCATACGAACTCTACTATGTCCTTCTTCATGCCATTCCATCCTACCAGCTCCTGCATCCTTTTCAGAGTCTTAAAAACTCCAAAGTGGCCTCCCAGTGGTGAGCAATGGCGTTGTGCCGTAGTGACTGCGGTAAAAACGCTTTGAAACGTGTATTACCTTCAGCTACGTCACGAACGTTACGTGGAATGTAGATTTTACACAAGATCCCATCACGCAAGCAGAGCCTCCCTGGTTTGAGGTTACTATCGTCCACAGCTGAAGCGCTTTTAGCTACATTGCCTAACCTGGCAATCTGGCACGATGACCAACTGTCACCAGTCTGCGCCGTCCGGATCTGCTCCAAACTTGGAAATCCGGTGGCTCTCTCGGTTATCTTTACGTTTTCCACCTGACAATCAGCTATCAGTACTGGATTTTTGGCTTCATCCTCATACATCCTGGAGATTGCATCTGCCACTTGGTCCTGTGAACCCTTCTTGTATCTTATCTCAAAATCCATTCCCTGGAATTCGAGAATCCACCGTGCTAACTTTCCTGAAGGCTGTTTCAAGGACTTCAAGAATGCCAATGCGCTGTGGTCTGTTTTGATCAGGAATGGTGTATTCTCAATGTAAGGTCTGAACCTACGTACAGCATACATTCGGCTCCCATTTCTTGCTCCGAAACGCAATGATTTTTTTCAGCATCTGTGAGTCTCCTCCCAGCAAATGCTACAGGTACGAGCCCACGTCCTTCGACGTGTTGGGAGAGCACTGCCCCAAATCCGGTTCCGGAGGAATCTGTCGAGATTTCGAACCTCTTATCCAGATCTGGTAGCGCTAAAACACAGTTCGTTAGGCTGTGTTTTATCTGTTGCACTGAGTCTGATTGTGGTTTACTCACTCCTAAACTGCATCTCCCTTTAGTAATTCGAAAAGATTTGCTGCTTTGACATGGAAATCCTGTAAAAACCCATCATTCCCAGAAATCGACGCAAAGATCTCAAATTACCAGGCTCTGGGAAATCCCTTATCACCTGTACCTTTTCTGGTAAGGATGAGTACTCCTGAGGTGGAATTACGTGCCCCAAGTAAGTGATTTCCTTCGCACAAAGATGTATTTTCTTCAGATTAACTGTCATTCCAGCTTTTCTAAGCCTTTCCAGTACATCTGCAATGTGTAGTAGGTGGGATTGGTAATCCTTTGAGTAGATTATCAAATCGTCTACATAGCACATAGTATGAGAATACATAGCATCCCCTAGAGCCATGTCCATAACCCTAGTGAATGAGGCAGGTCCATCACAGAGTCCATATGGCATTTTTTTAATCTGCCATGACCCCATATGGCAACAAAATGAGGTGTACTTCTTGCTATCAGCTTCCATACCAATTGCAAGAATCCTGATTTCATGTCCAGAACTATAACCATTTTACTTGTCCAAGCATTGAGAATACTTGACTTGCGTTACTGGTTGGCTGCGAATTTTTCACCGATTTACCGTTTAACAAGCGGTAATCTATGCAAAATCGTTTAGCCCCCTCCTCACCCTTTTTAGGTGCAAGGCAAGGTACAGCTCCCCAAGGTGACATAGAGCGTTCAATGATATCCTCCTGGATCTATTCTATCATCTGAGCTTCGATGATGGCTCTTGTCTCCTTATTAACTGGTCTGTGAGGTAGACGGATAGGTTGAGTACCTGGTTCTACCTCAATTTTGTGCTCATGGAGGTGAGTGCTGCCTCGTTTAGATGTCAGAACATGTTTATAATTGTTCAAACACCTTCTCAGCTGCTTGCGTTGTGCATTAGAACAATGCGGTTGTTGGATTTTCTCCTCCAACACTGCATCATCCTTAGCACGTTGCTCACGCTCCAAATCAACATTCAATTTCTTAAGCTGTTCAATTTTTGTTTGATCAGCCTTTGCAAATGGAATGGTTTCTTGTTCCTCTGTTCCTACACGCCAGCCACCTTGTTGGATGTCTGGCATTAGGCCAGTCCGACGCAAGAAATCGCGTCCTAGAATAACCCTGTCTGCTGCGTTCTCAAGAACCAAAAACGTCTGCTGAGCAGAGTAACCACGAGGCCATCTAACAGTTGTTCTACAGTACCCATCACCTTGAATTTTTCCGGCTGCCAAAATAAAGGTTACACAACAATCCCTGCGCCACTTTACGCCCTTTGCCTGCAAAGTACATACTGCAGCACCGGAAATGATAGAAGAACTGGCACCCGTATCGATGAGCGCTAAAAAGGGTTCCCCTGCCACTTTAATGTTGATTAATGGGGCTTTCCCTGATTTAGTTTCCTTCTCGACACCTTTAAACAAACGCACATTTGGTGCAAAGACACGTTTAACTGTGCCTTTCCACAATCCAGCCTTTGCCCTCCACTCAGCGTTTTTCCCGGTCGTAACGCGGTTTTTCCCGGTCGTGACCGTCTTCCGCGTTTTTTGGCTTCTTAGGACAATTCGTGGACCTGTGCCCTTGTTCCTGACATGTCCATCAAAAGGTTTACGTTCCTTTCGTGGTTGTGACCGATCATTTTGTTTTGTAGCACCGGCTTTCTGCACATTAGCAGATTTTGGGGCTACATTTGCTGTTCCGGTGTTACCAGTGTTCCCACTGTTACTTTTGTGTCCAAGTGACTCGTACTTGCCGGCTCGAAACCCTCTCGGATCTATTGCCGCTATAGTCACTGGTTGGACCTTCCCAGAGTAAGCCTGTGTTGTACCAGCACGTCGTACCGCTTCACTCCTGGTTGTTTGGCTTCCCTGCGTTGCTTCAGTGTTTGAATAGAAGCCACGCCACGCCAAACGAGGTTCCACAGACAAGGACGGGTCGGGGGGAGGGTTGTAAGTTCGCTGGGCCAACAGGAACTGACTCACCTTAGCCCCTTCTCTCACCAATTCCCGCATGGAGCTGAACCGGCGACCCTGGAGATGTTGTCTGTAGTCAGGGTGCATATTTTTCATTATGTGACTTACTTTCTCGTCCTGAGAACAATTGGGCCACAATCTATCAAAATAGCCACACGCTGACTGTGCGTAACTGGAAAAAGGCTCATCTGGAGCTTGAGTTCTTTGTTCCAGTTCTCTTTTTAAGTCATCTTCATAGTACTCTAACTTGAAGTCTGACTCGAAGGTTTCCCAGTCATTAAAAGGACCAAAAACCCTCAGCCATTGTTCCGCCTCACCTTGCATAGCAAGAGGAATCAATGATTTCAACACATACCTTTCTGAGAGGCTGAGTGCAATGCTGTACTTCGACAGTGCCTCCAGAAACTGCGACGGCGATTTTTGATCCCCATGCCCAGTATATACTGGCATGGCGATTTTTGGTGGCTTCACGCTAAATCCCGTGTATGGATTTTGCCCAAAACCCTGGCCTGAAAAATCGTCCCTATGTTCCCGATTTGACTCCCCGGTCACGTAATCAGGGCCAGTCTGACTGTGCACATTCCTATGCACAGGCCTCCTGTCCCTGGGTGGCGACAAGCTGTCTTCACGTGCAGTGTCTCTATAGTTCCACATGTCGACTTCCGGTTCATGCTCAACCGGTTGACACCAATTTACTCGACCACCACACGTTGGTCTATCCACTCGGTCTGTGTTGGCTCGCGGATAGCGCCGATGAGGATGTCTTGCACTGTCATCAGCTTCAACAGCACGGTTTGTCCGTCTGTCGGATGTGACAGGAGTGGAGCGGGAAAACTTATGTCTGTTCTTTTCGTGCTGTTGGACACGATCAGGTTGGGCATCGACTTCCCCTCCATTTCGGCTTCTGTTTTGTAAGCAGTCTAACTGCCTAAAAACCCTATCCCGAAAATTATCTTGCATTGGGCGAATGCTTGCCTAGTTTCGATGATCAGCGAAACTACAGGAGGTTTCCCGCTGGTCATCTGTATCTGCACACGATAATTGGGGTGGTGACAGACTTCTTTCACTTCTAGAAAATTCAGGATAGCAAATGTCGTGATCTTCCCGCTATAATCGTCCAGATCCTCACCAAGATCCAGTACTAAGGGTGCATTTATGTACTCCCCAGCTCGCGTCCTTTTCCGTGCATTTCCAGGGCTTGGATTGTGCACAGCAGAAGGGCGTGACCTTGATGGTAATGGTACGTTTTCGTGAGCCATCGGTAGGCTAACAAATTCGTTTTCTGTGAGAAAAAAAAATTCCTGAATTTTACGTCACCTCTTTTTTTTCCTTGTTTCAAGTTGAGTCGTGGTTCGGGCGTTTTTATTTACCCAATTGAATTCCAACTTCAATTCTAAATACTGCACCGTGTTACAGCCACCTAGAATTCTCAAGTTTACTAGTTCGTCTGAAACTTTAATTAAAGACGACTCAGTTAGCTCATTAAGGGTTTCTAAACGTTCTACCTGCAACTAAAATGCGCACTCCTTCGCAATTAGTTCCTACATTTATTTATTAAGTGTTGGTTTTGTTCCCTTCACTAAATAATAACTGCGTTCCTTCGTTTCTAATGCAAGAAACTGGGGTTTTTGTTTTGGCCTTCCTTATTCAGTAGGGCAGAAAGAAACAACGACCGTCTTTAGACTTTGGCAAGATTCTAAAAATTGTCTCCTATGCTTTAACGTTAATTTCCAGGAAATTAACGGGGTGTTTTATTCGGCTAAGGGGGATCTGATAACCGAAAGAAAACTAGTTCACAGGAGGTATCCCAACATGCAGCCACTGGCTGGGACCTAGTAAACTCCCAAAGGTTGCACTTTACTTAACAATGGGTAGCTCTCCCCACTGCAAGTTTCCATAGAACTGTTTTACTTTATTTTTCATAAATGAAAAAGAAAGTGGATTCAATTTATTCAGGCAGCTCTTCCCAAATAAATCGTGTGGTCGACTATGGTTTTCCTGACACGCGGTCACTGGCCAGGTTCACAGACTACCTCCCAAAGTTGGTTCGCTCATATTCAAAATTTTTCAGAACCATAACATAAAAATGTCGGGTTCAAATCCTGAGGAGAAGGCCCCCAAAATATGTGAGGTGCTAAGAGAGTGGACGATAAGTTTCAAGGCAAGGCTCGATTCCTATTCACTCCTTATTGTACAGGTAGGGGACTGTACACGAAGCATCACATATTAAGCATCGGCATCAAGTTTTCCCCTTGAACCGACCCTACGTTTGGAGCAGAGAGACAGTGGGCAGACTGTCCTCCAAACACCAACTGAAGATTTCGGCCCCAGCGGGTCAGTTTTTATACTGGCCAGGAGGGGGGAATCCCCTTCAGGACTCACGTCACGTGACAGGCTAACAGGTTGGAACCGGTTCTCACTAGTTGAGTAGGACAGCAGGCTCAGTACCCGGCTGTTGGCGCTCTGCCAATAGCCGTGTTTAGACGGATATTGAGAGAGTGCACAAGCAGCACATGTAACTGCAAGGCGCACCGAGTAGTGGCGCCTTGCTATACTTTATAGCATGTTACAATTTTGACAGCACTTTTCCTTTCTAAAACCAAACTGGGCTTCGTGAAGAAAACCAGACGACTTGAGAAAACAAGACAATATACGTTCAAACAGTTTCATAACACAGGAGCAAAGAGCAATCGGGCCAAAACTTAAGAGCATGGAATGGTCGCATCCCACTCTTGGTCTGGGACAACAATAGCATGATTCCACCAAACCGGGACCATGCTGGATTTCCACATAGCACTGAAGCACACAAGTAGAAGACAACTAGAAACCTGCCACCAGACCACAACTGACCTAGCGCACTGTAAGAGATCCCATCTGCACCTGCATCTCCATTCCAGCTCTTCCAGGTCATGCAACTACTTTACGCAAGTGGCGTAACCAACACGAGTTCACTAATGCAGCAGACACACAAGGGACCACAGACGACTAGCGTGAATGGCCTCATACACATAGGCAAAAACATTATTTAGAACACACACCAAATCTGGGCCCAGAAGAACCAACGACTTGTCTTCGCTCCAAAGCCACTCAATGGGACTAACTTGTGCGTTGCCAACACTAATTCCATGCCTAACTAAGAGGCATAGGCTGAGACATAGACTAACTTAGGACATGCCACACCTGCCGCCTGGTATTTCTGATTGTAAGATGTGCCGAACGGGGGACCCCTCGGCACACAACCAATCTTTTCTCACTCTTGTAACAAGTGTACCGTTTATAAGCCTTACAACAAGCACACACTGCCTTGCGGCACTCCACCGTCTGTCACATTTGCTGTGACTAATGGCTACTGTGGGCCGCTATTCCCATTGTGGCAGATGCATGAGCACAAGACATCTCAGAACCAAACAAACCGTACACGGGGCTCAACGGGAGCACCGGTGTTTGCATCACAGGACGAAATGAGCGAATTGGTGGACAAGTAACCAGACAGACCAAGACATTCTTCAAAGGAAGCACCTATGGGTGATCACCCCTTCCCCCTCACCAAATCCTCTGACACTACTACAACCACCTTTGGTGCAAGCGACCAAGAGCCCTGAACCAAATAAATAACTGACTCCTGGTGCTGACCACCATGCCACCTCGAAGTGATCTACACCATATGAGCATTCAAATCAGCACAGAGTACCAATGGGCTGGATGTGCTAGAGACCCAGGACTCCCATTCCCGTTGGGTGAAACCAGCAGTCGAGTAAGCAAAGTTGAGAGAGACCCACTGCCCAGCACTCCACACCTGTATACAACCTGAGTCCAAACTGGCAACCACAGCACACTCCAGCAAACGATGCGGAGCCCCACTATGGACCATTACCAGAACTCCACATGCTCACACACCATCAGCCTTGAAACTGGTCCAACCTGACACCACGCAACTTAACAATGGCTGAAGTTTAGACTTCATAATAACAACAATGTTCGCTTTATCAAGCAAAAACAAAATCTCCTTTCTCTCTTACTGACAGAGCCTCGGGTGTTCTACTAAACCAATCGGTAGGGAAAACACGCCATTAATCCATAAAGAAATCCCCCCCCCCCCCACGGACCGGCACTACTGCCAGACAAACTACCTAACTGACTAGGGACAGACTCCCTGGGCTCGAGAATACGAAGAATACACCTGACAATTCCTAGAATCACCTACAGCTCACCACCAACCTAAACGTTCACCAACAAAACCACAAATGCATTGTATACCTCAATCAACTTGCTTTTGGGTGCTTGCAGTGATGGAGGCCGACGTGATGATTTTCTCCCACCTATCCTATATGGCTACAGAACAGTTTGCACTGCATCCTTAACCAGAGAGGCCATCTAGAACGTAGAGGTCACTTGGAGAATAAGTGGAGTTGACATGGCAGCCGAGTTTTCAGGGTGCATAGAGGACACAGAGGGTAGGGAGGCTACAGAAGGCACAGAACATACTTGAGGGTTCTAAGGGCACTGATAAAAAACATACTTTTAGGCACAACTACACTGGAGGTGGGGGGTTGGGGGCTCGAAGTCAGGCTCAGGAACATCAAAATCGCCAATGAACATGAAGAACAATAAACACGAATATATAAGCAGCCACGGCAACAAAAGTGCAAATGAAGAATTTTTTCTTTTTTTCTTTCTTTCTTTATTAGAGCGTAAAGATCCGAAGCAATGGGCTCAATGTAAAATTACAACTAATTGCAACTGATTGCAACTAATTACAAATAATTGTTGCTTCTCCCATTACTGTTGTAGTAGCTCTGTTCCTAGAAATTAAAGCGGTGGTACAACACCGTCAGTGTTGACTGGGTTCATTTCAGCTTGGCGAAAATGAGAGTACGCACGAAACTGATTTAGGTTATCACAGCCCTCCTTGGTGATCGCCGGTTATCGACTAAGGTGAAAGGGTTCTGGTCCCGGGATACCTGCACAGGTCGTGGACTTCCCCAAGGTAGTACCCGAACCCGTCTCTGTTAGCAGTGGCTATTAATAATGTCCTCCTTGAAATGAACCAGTCATCGAATGTTGTTTGCTATGCAGACGACATGGCGTTGTGGTTTGCTGGTGATGATGTTGATGTCTGCTGCCAATGTGCGCAAGCTGCCATCTCCACAGTTTCCTCTCATCTCTCTGAGTAAGGCCTATTCTAGCCCCCGCTAAAACGGAGCTTGTGGACTTCTCTCGGATGGTGAAGCGGATGGGGACCCTGATTTCGATCCAAGTTGACGGTACAACTGTCTCGCAGTTCTATTCAGTAAAGTACCTGGAAGTGAAACTGGATGATCGTCTGGAGTGGACAGCTCACACCAGCTGGCCAAAAGACAGAGTGCATGTGCGGTCCTCTGTGTTGAAGCGATTGGGGGGTTACCCACGGTTCGATGATGGCAGTGTACAGGACGTTTATACGTACACTTTTGGGCTACCATCTGCCCTTTATGTGCCCTTATCAGTGCCATATGCTCACTGTCGAGGTCTCTGTAAATGCCTGTCTCAGAACAGTAACAGGGTGTCTTATCACCACTTCTGTGCAGGCCCTCTGAACTGAGAGTTGTGAGCCACCACTGCAGAACAGAGCCATTGCTCATGCTGTATACGCGTAATGTCAGCAGAGGTAGCGAAGATCCAGTTGCCCGGGTCATCGCAGATTACTGCAGTTTGGGCCCTGTTGCCTGCAGTGACTTAGGAATACCAGGATTGGGCGCGTCTTTTCTGTTGCAGCTGTCCACTTGCTCTCCTCTTGATGTTGCTGTTATACGCCCCTTCTCCCCGTGGGCATGGTGCCCGGCCCAGAATGAGACGGCGGTATGTTCTGTGAGGTTTTTTGTGATGCTTCATTCCTTTGTGGGTCCTGGATTGGTGGTGTAGGAGTTGCTATAGCGTCGCTGAAGGTGTTTTGAAAGTACAGAGTCGTAGCTGCTTCTTCGAGCACAGTGTGTGAACTGTGTGCAATTTCTGCGGCATGAGATGAAGTTCTAAATCTAGCTCTCTCTGTAGTGGTTGTCTACACTGATTCTAGTTCAGCTATTGCCATCCTACAGCGCGCAGTATCCATGTTAGACCTTCGAGACCCTCTCGTCTATTCAGTTTGCAGGAAGCTGTGGGCTCTTTGCTGTCTAGGTGTTGTTACCATTCAGTGGGTCCGTGGCCACGCTGGAAATCTAGGCAATGTGCAGGCTGATGGGTTGGCAAAGCAGGCGATTGTCACGGATGCGGAGTTTCTTGTCCTCCTCCAGTCTCCGAAGTTGAAGCGCCCTATGATTGCTGCGTGGTTCACTGATCGATGGACCAGGGAGTGGCAAGCCTCAGCCACTGGCCGTGGCTTGTTCCAGGTTCAGCAGGTGTGCAGTCGGTTTTCTGTCATGAGTCGTCTGCCGCGGGCGGACACTAGAGCCCTGTCGCGTCTTCACACAGGCTATTCGCTCCTTCGGACGCATTGGTTCCGCTTGGAGTGGGTAGATTCGTCGGTCTGCCCAGTATGTCTGGTGGAGTTTGCACGTGAACATTTCCTGCTTTTGTGTCCGGTCTTCCAGCGACACTGGGAAGCCCTAAAGGCTATCCTCCGAGTGCACCCGACGATTGGCAGCCTCCTTTCGCTTTCCGGCGGTTACGCCACAGTCAGTAGACTAAAGGCTGTTGCCCGGTTTGTACGGGTGTCATGTGCACAGGTGTGAAGTACCGTCTGTCTGGCCATCTCCTCCTTCCTTCCTACTTTCTGCTTTTCTTTGACACTTGCTTATGTTGGGTGATGGGGAATTTATGTCACTATCTTGGGACTTCGTTGTTGTAGTGTGTGGTGATATAGCCGAACTCGTGTTTGTGTATTTAGGGTTTAGTGTTCTGTGTATATTTTACAGCAGGATGCATAGCCTCAGGCTGATTTCCTGGTGATAAATTCAATTCAATTCACTAAATAATAGGTTTTCCTCTTAGACATCTCCAGCTAAATTGTCCCTCTGGTCGATGTGGGCCAGTTAATTGCTCCACAACAATTAAACAAACAAACAAACAAAAAACAAAACAAACAAAAAAAATAAACAAACACCACACAATAATGAGTGTAGTTGTTGTTGCTGTTTTTGCTTAAAGGAGCCGAATCCAAAACTGGTTATCCGCTCCACTGTAGACGACGACAGGAACAATGATGAGAGTTTGGTGGACTTCTCGACAGTGACTAATAAGCTCCTCGTAAAACTGCTAAAGCCAAAAGAAAAAGAAAAGAAAAAGAACCATAAAACTGGAATTTCGGCTTTTCATGTCGTAATTGCTAAGAAAAAAATGGATCTTATCAATTTGGACCAAAAAGATGTGGTATTTCCCCAACATAAAACTTGTTAAGGATTTCCGCCAACCTTTTCGGTTTTTTGACGTCCTGATATCAGGTGCCAAGCTATTTCTCCAAGTTAATCCCCCCGACTTGACTTCAAATGTTTAATGAAATACTATAAAAGTGCGGAGTAAGCAATTTTCAAATTTGTCATTTAACCTTCGAACTATCTACTCGGTGTAATTAACTTGGCGAAAGAGCTTAGCACTTAATATCACGACATCAAACGGCCGAATAGCTTGGTGTGAATGCTTAAGACGTTTTGTTTTAGGGAGATCTAAATTACCACGATGATTGATTAAACGATTTAATCAAGTAAATTTCGGCCCCAGCCTATAGTGAAGCTAGTTTAACCTATATTATTTTATTATGACAACAACAGGAACATTGTAGTTATAAAAAAAAGTGTCTACTTCAGTACAAAAAAAGCAAGCGACATTAACTAGAGAATCCTTTTTTTTTTTATTAGTGTTAGATTTTCGCGCTTCCACTGCTCATATATTGTTATTATTTTTTTTTTTTTTAGCGATGAGGCTTTCTACATCCTAGGATCGGTCGGTTCGTTCGGAAAGGTTCTTAAATGCTGAAAGGGTTTTTAGACTATTGGCCTCAGCACAGCCTAATCCATTCCTTCAAATCCTTCCGACCGTTTGTATCAAGCAACACGACTGTTCGCCTCCCTTCGTTCAAACAAAAATGGTCGTGATCGTGAGAGGATGTGTGTCTGTGTGTGATGTTTTGTTTTCCTTCCACTGGCCGAACCAATTAATCAGCCAAGTGGTCAACCAGCACATGGACCACTACGATTTGTCCCATTTATGTGCTTTTCTTTTTAAAAAGCCGACCTGTTGACGTGAGATCTAGAGATCTAGAGTGTGTCTCCCGCTTCAAAAGCAACGATGTGCTAGTCAAAAACAAATAAAAAGAAAGAAAAATAAAGAGAAAAGATCCTCGTTACGTGGTAAGGAACCATGCTATAGGCTATATTTTATCCCCCTCGTAAGCTGACTCAAGAGCAACTACAAATATTTGTCACCACAGAACATCAAAGAGAATTTAGAATTTTTGGGCGATGAAGTTATTTTACGAACTCCCCTGATACTCACAAGAGGGGGGGGGGGGGAGGGAATTGGTGGAGAAATGGGCGATCAAGGGAGGACAAGAAAATTGAATTGATATTACTTGTAAGACATTAAAGGAAACA
>JAHWFP010127175.1:0-27903 GCA_023313725.1 Lithobius niger
GTGTTAAATGCTTCCTATGGACGTTTCCTTTTAGCCATGTCAGTATGACTGAGTGGTAGGACTCCGGCCTTCGGATTCAAAGGTCGTGGGTTCGATTCCCCACTCAGGCAGTCTGACATTTAAGTCCAAAAGGCAACGTAAATAGGTTTGCATCCGTATTTATTTAACACTTATCGAGCCCCATTGGCTTTCTGTCCCGTTTAGTTAGTTCCTTATGTTGGTGATAAATTAATGCCATACCCCAGCTAATCGAGTAATGAGAGAATGACTTCGGACGGTTTTTGCAAGAATAACAGTTCCAACATACCGGTAACCAGATTTTGAAAAGCTCGGCTCACAGAGGTCTCACGGACTTGTGGTTGGACTTAAAATGTGCGTACGGACGAGGGCTACCCTGACACAGAGTTTCATCAAGTTTAGACGACCAGTTTTTGAGCCCCGACACTTTGACCGATTTTCCGTACCTTCCGTAATGCTACGAAAAGTGCCTCTGGGGTCACCCAGACAACGAAGAACAAAGCATCGCTGTAAATGTTAATTTTAAACGGAGAAACACAATGGAGCCAAAATTGTGAGACTAAGAAATGAGCAGCGCAGTTTGACAAAAAAAATGCATGCGCCATCATGAGTCCGGGACCCCCGCGTCTTTGGATTGGGCCTCTAATTAATTAGATCACCATGTTAACTGACACTATTATCTTACAAACGGTTGTTAAAAGATTCAAGTCCGAGTTCAAGCTCTGAGAACATAAATTCCTAGTCATCACTCAAAGTAACCAGTTAAACAGCTAAATTGTTTACAAATATTGATTATCGTGTTCGATACTTGAACAAGTTTACCTGTTCAAGTGTATCGTGTTCAATACCTGTATCAAGTTTCTACGTCTAGTTTCAAAATTTAGCAATCCATTGACTCAATAGCGTGCACAGACCCTCAAAAGGCAGGGGCTAGTTTTAGTAAATGTGCAAGTAATATTTAGTGGACATTTCTCCAGGGACCTCCTTTTTTTTTTTTTTTGCTTTCTTTTTGCCTTCTATTTCTTACCTTTTTTTATAGGCCCTTTAACAGGCACCGCCGCACCAGCAAACGGCGGCACATTTTTCTACAAAAGGGGCATTTTCCGAAAAGGGGAGGTGCAATGCCCCCCTTGCCTGCCACTGACTTGACTGCTTTCTCTGATTTTGGTTAATAAATTTTTCCCTACTTTGTACCGCTAATCCATTGCCATGCACGACTGAACTTACAACTTTTAAGTTTCGCAAACAGATTTTAAACTAAGTAAATGCTTTTGTTACGAAAGAGTTTAAGGATGCAAGTGTAAAATACTCCAAGATATACGCACAAATAGCATTTTCAAAAATTATGAAAACCTGCACCCCAGAAGGGCACATAGTAGCAGTTTGCCATCTAGCGTCAAAAGTAACCAACATTTCTTCTTTCATGGCAGTGTTTATGGCTCCGACAACCATCACCAACAACATGCAGCAATTCACGTTGATGGGTCCAAATATCCCGCTACAATATACAGTAATGGCAGTAGGGTGGATCTCCCTCCGTTCCTCCCTAGTCAAGACTAATTAGTCCAGTTCCTGTATCAATTGGGGAAACCAATATGGCCACAATGGAGGACACCATCACCAGCGCCATTACATCCGCGTCCCATAATGACACGTGATGGCCATCGGCCAATGGGTGAAGGTCACTCCTGAATCACGTTCTCTTCCCGTTTAATCGAAACAGACATGGCTGCTCGCGTTATTACCTCTTCGCCCAAAATGTACTTCTGGCAGAACAGGAAACGGGCCAGAGCTAATCTCAAGTTCCCTTCAGAGGCACCCCTAATGTAAGTTATCCCAATCCGGCACAGGAAATATCTATGCACCATTAACGGGATGACAGTCATGACACAGTTCTTCATTAGTGCAAGGGACGCACGGAATATTCCGCCCTTTCACCGCTGATAAGATGCCCGACTTAAACATGGTACAACATGATTTGAGGGTTTTATGACGTCAGTTCGAAGTCCTACCAATAAATAGTAAAATTCCGCTTCTGACAGCGAATGTAGACCACAAGTTCATCACAAATAACGCACAATTTTAATTTTCTACAAACTTTCTTTTTGTCTTGGTCACAAAAAACATTAAAAAAAAACGCAATTTAAGAGCCCATAATAGGGAGATTCCAGTATTTCAACCGCCATCTCGGATTTGTCTAGAATTCAACCCAAATCCTAAGTCGGGGTTTAATTCTAGCCAAATCCAAGATGGTGGTTGGAATGCTGCGAACTCATCTTATTACGGGCTTTAAAATTCATTTTTTCATGTATTTTGTGACCAAAACACAAAGAAATTTTGTCGAAAATTAAAATTGTGTTTTATTTGTGACGAACTTGTGGTTTACATTCGCTGTCAGGAGCGGATTTTTACTGTTTACCTCCTCCACCAAAAATTAATTGAAGTTTTACCACCAATAGTTATGCTACATAGCAATGCAAGTTCCACACTGATTTGGTCACGCATACACCATTTTTAACACAAAGTGCTACAAGTCCTTTTATTTACTCAAAATTCAGGGCCCTCAATTCCTTGAATTTATTTTTTTCGAAATTAAAATAACCTTCCCCTAGCTTTGAGCAAGATAAAGACAAACTTGCAATTTGTTTTAAATAACATGCATGTTTGTCGTAATGATATTGTTGACATTAGCTTTTATTGCTCCATGTGTTTTCACCAGTTGTTAAAACGATTCTAGGGAGAAAAAGCTGCAGAAAATACTGCTGATGGGGGAAAAGCCAACATCAGCTGTATTTATTTGAAGCTTTCTCTTCCTAGAATCGGTTTAATAGTCTGGTAAACGACAAACACGTAAGTTATTTAAAATAAATTGCAAGTTTGTCTTTTATCTCGCTCAATGCTAGACACCAAATTGCATAATGTTGGTTGGTTGGTTGGTTGGTCCGTTGGTTGCACTTTTGTAGTCTGGGTGGAGCCCAAACGAAAGGTCGGATTGGAATGAAATTTGGTACATCGCTTGATACCTCCAAAAGTATTGCTGAGCCAAAATTTGCTGTAAATCGAACAATTATTACGGAAGAAATTACAAATTTTCGAATTAATTTCTTACACTCACCATTGTAAATTAAGAATTCTGAACAGCTAAGGAATTCCGACGAAGCATATACCATGCTGTTGGTAGTCAAGCTAACTTTAAAAAACACGGCAAATTAAATTTTGGTTGCTTCTTTCTAGCTGATAACCCTTTTCGACGTAACTCGATGAAATAATAACATTTGATTGTTTCATTTTAACCACTACTGGAACACTGCAAGTATAAAAACAAAAGGATTCCGTTAACGATACACCTTAGCACCATTTGAAAAAAAGAATGCTTGAAGGGATTACCGTCAGCATAGCGACGAAACTGTATTTACACTAGCGATGGGATATCCCGAAGATGACACCTACATCGTCGTATCACGGCGAAGCTATACATATTTAACGAATCTATACAGGAGTCGATGCATTTACACACAGCACGAAACAACAACATGCCTGCGTTTATAGTTCAAAGATAAATAATAGTTTAATAGTCTAATAGTTTGTTGCCACGGCAACGTGTAGCAACGTGTAGTCTCGATACCGTGGTGCGTTTATCAATAGGCCTTCTCAAACGCAGTTGCTACTTACGAAATAAAAATGACAACTAAAAATTAGGCCTAAGCGTTAACACTTTTTGACCTACAATATCGTGATCGTAATGGATTATAATGTGGTTTTAAGATCGCACTCGCTATGCGTGATAGAGGTGTGCGCCTCAATATTTTCGTTGGCAACGTTGTCAAGACTAGTGTTAGACCAGCAGCGGCATTGCCAAACGGATCTATCTTTTGTCACAAATTATCGCTCTGATTGTTTGGCTTACAGTTAAATGCTTTTTTTATTAACATTTTGTAATCTGGGAAACGCGCTTTGCGCAGCAGTAATTATTGTTATAAAGAATGTCAGAATTATTAGAGGCTGCAGCCTAACCAGCCGTGACAAACGTGCCGTTTTATTTTTAGTCGGCGTCGATGGCTCACATCTTTGGTATCGGATGTAGAAAGAAGCTAACTACATACACTAAATGATGGAGCGAACGAAAGCCTATTAATGTAATATTAATAAATTATAAATATGATACGTAGCTTTGACCTATTTGAAAATAAAGCTAAAATAAGACAAAGGTCTGCAAATAACAGCAGTACGACACAACAAAAGGCAAATATCCCAAACTTAGCTGAATGAGCATTTCTCCTAGATTTTTAAGGTTCATTAACACGTATGGTACAGTCATTAAAATAAACACTAAATATAAATTTGAAATAAAGGTCTGTTCCCTCTGCCTACAATAGGC
Organism: Lithobius niger; assembly: GCA_023313725.1. Lineage (NCBI taxonomy): Eukaryota > Metazoa > Arthropoda > Chilopoda > Lithobiomorpha > Lithobiidae > Lithobius > Lithobius niger. The sequence goes on from JAHWFP010127175.1 coordinate 4,397, forward strand.
CCAAAGCCTGTTACCTAGTTTTAATAACGAAAAAAAAATTCAATTGAATGAATTTCAAGAAAAACCTTTTCCTGTTGAAACTCCTTACACAGTCTTATGAAATTCGAGCCACGGAACCTAACCTACCCTATAACAACACACAAAAAAAAACACAAAATATATTTTTTTTCACTCTAGCTTTATTTTCCGCGCACGATTAAAACATATAATTTGCTCTTCCCCAGTAAAACTTGGTAATGCTGTATAATGAGTTCCATTCTATATTCCATATTTGTTATGCCATACAATTTTACGCATTTACATTTTCCATACATAAAACAAGTTCAAGGCCCTCGGGAAATTTTTCCTCTTTCTTTTTTGGCATGAAAATAACTTCCTATTTCTCATTTCTCGTCAACAGTAGAAGACAGCTTTTGATGCAATTTTTTTTTTTAATGACACGACAAGGGAAAGATTAATTTCAGTTCGTTTCTCCCCGGATCCCTTTAAGCCTCTTTATATCTTTTTTCAGCTTGAATTGAGACCAACCGAAGGCAGATTTAGGGGAATAGTAGGGGGAAATTGGTAGTTGGGGGGGGGGGGACGGGGGTGGAGGGAGCCGAGCCACAAAACAGGGAAGCCCTACTCATGGAGCATTTGTGGGTGGATAGTTGAGCCATTTTACCGAGTACTGATGAGTAGGCATTTAGTCGGCCTTGAATCCGTTAAGCATGACTCACAGTACCAAAAATACGGGGGCGTATGTAGAATACATGTTCATTAGGACACAAAAGCCTCTTTATACTGCCATTTTTTTTTGTTGCAGTTCATCCGTCTTCCCACTGAATAACACGAGAAACACCGCAGTCACCACAAAACATTCATCGCCTAAACCTTACAAAATTTAAAAAATGCAAATATTAAAAAAAAAAAAAAAAACTGAGGCTTGTTCGATGTAAATGGCAAAGATTATTTAAAATTCCGGGAATCTCTCCAGTGCAACCAGTATACCTGTAGGGAAATCATTCACGACCAAACAATATTGACCAAATCATTCTCCCCCCCCCCTCCCCGAAAAAAACATCCCCACGGGCCCATAGCAAACCCCTGCGCATTCGGCCTTAAAGAACTGCCCGAGTTTTCGTGCTCCTGTTAAGCATGGCTTGCTTAACTTCCTAGGAATTAAATAGCAAATCCTTCCCATCCCGAGATGACTTTGTAGTTGAAAAAGTCGTTAGTCCTAAGATTTTGATGACGTTTTTCGATCACCAAAATCGGCTGACTACGTAGTCGATTAGTTGAAGGTGCCGACCACAGTCGATTGACTGAAGACTGTTGAACTATACAGGGTGATCTAAAAGTCTAGTTACACGCAAATAACTGACGATATAATGGCCCTACATTAATTCTGAACACATATTTGTAATGTAAGTCAGATATGGGGAAGCCAATGAAGCTATTTTCAATGACCTTGAAAACATCATTCAAGGTCATCAGCATTACATTTTCCAAATGGCGCAAGATACAGCACAAATGTGAATTACAAATCTGTACACGAGAACAAAACAAAATAGCAACTAAGTCATCCCTGAACGTTTGAACTGCCATACAGGGAATCTTGGCATGCATGGCAGTTAAAACGTTCAGGGAAGACTTTGTTGCTATTTTGTTTTCCTCATAACTATTGCAATTATGCTCCAATTGTCAATCTGTTTTCGCAGTTAGTCATGTTTGACGCTGGCGTACAACTTTGTAATCCACTTTTGTGCTGTATCTTGCACCATTTGGAAAATAGAATGCTGATGACCTTGAAGGGCTGTTTTCAAGGTCATTGAAAATATCTTTATTGGGTTCGCCATATTTGACTTACGTTACAAATATGTCTTCAGAATTAACGTGGGACCATCATATCGGCAGTTATTTGGGCGTGACTAGACTTTTAGACCACCCTGTTTATGGGATTATGTTTGTTAGTTTTAACTCAGAAACTCGGGAATTTTGGTAATTTTGCTTCGATTTCTTTAAATTTTATTGCAATGTTCACAGCAACCTGAAATTACGTCACTAATTGTCAATCCCACATGTTTTGACCTACACACGTCCACCTTTTATTTGGTGTGCTTACTCTCTGGTGAATATTTGCCCCAGAGGAAAATAGCTGAAATCAACGGCTAGTCCGTAAAACTTTTCGGCTCATGACATATAACAGTTCACCAACTATAACACTAAATTTTATACTGTTTAATACCTTCCGATGGCTCGCCAAAATCTGCTTCGTCATCATCAATCATCATCAATAGAATAGGAGCCGAAATTTCTACTTCCCATTTAGTTTGCTAATTTATTAATTGAGAGTTTGTGTTTAGCCTGCTTACACGCATCGTTAGAGCTGTGTGGCACTATGCTAGTTAAATCTGTACTTAATTTTATATAATTCTTTAACTCTCTCAAAACGGCAGACAGCTCTGCCTATTGATTGAAGCAAGCTAATGAGCTTAATCATTGGGCAGAAATGGGACCCTGGCTATTAATACCTAAGTTTTAAGCTATAAATATTCAAAATAAGGTCATAGGTTCGATTGTTGTCATAAAAATTTTTAATGCAGTGAAATGAGTGAAAGGTTCTGCCGTAGTGGAAACTGAAATACTGGAAACGCAATGTACGTACTTTAAGAAGACCAAACACCTCCAGATGCTTAGTCCGGGAAATTTAAGCCAGCAGAAATATTCATTACGTCAGTGCGTGGAGTCCGGGTTGCGCCGAGTCATGTCAAGGCGCGCTAAATAAGGCACTACCCACTGGCTAAAGGTTCCGTCGTTGTAGATGACCAAAATTAAAGGATTAGTGAAACTTGATTAAATATCGAAAACGATATTTACTTTTCGACCAAACACTGGGAGAGACGTAGTCCGGGATATACATTCCAGCAGGATGTTTTTCTGTTATGGCATTGCCTGCTGGCCCAATAAGTTAACTCGCCGTGCAGCATGCACGGGTGCTGCTAGTAAAAGCCAAAAAAGTACACAACACTAAACCAGTAAAAAATCAATTTACCAGGGGTACCTGGTTGAAATTGGTTTTTATTGCCTAACCGAAAATATACATTACCTGCCCTTTATAGCATTTGCTTCTTCAAATACGATTTGCCCCTAGAGAAACTTGTTCCCTGCCAGCCCCATAGCGTATCCTTCTGCGCATGCGTGGCAGGCCTCCTATAAAAGCGTCAGCCTCGGACCTGGCTCCATCTATCTTCCCCTGGTGGATACCATGGTGACTCAGAGGGGAGGCTGGGCGGTAGAGGTAATGTATATTTTCGGTTAGCCAATAAAAACCAATTTCAACCAGGTACCCCAGGTAAACTGATGTTTTATATACTGACGAAAATAAACATTACCTGCCTTTTACAGCATTATAACATAGCTCGTCACCTATGGTGGTGGGACCATGGTGACGGCTACCCGAGTTACGAGCTGACTGCCCCAGAATCAACAGACTCAGTGAACCTTAAGCAATCCAAGGACCAGACGAACCCTAACTGCGATAGAGCTGTTCATGTGACCATGTGGGCCCGAGATGCGGCTGCCACGTAAAGTCACTGTTGTGCATATCAGGAACAGGAAGAGCCGTGTGGCAAAGGGTTGGTAAAAGCGAATGATTGCTAAGTCTTGTGTCTTGATCTTCTATCTTCTTCTTGTCTGGGTATTCTGCCGTTGGTCGTATAATAGGAGCCAATCTGTATCGTTCGTTCGTTTTTTTTTTTGGGGGGGGGGGGGGGTAGGGTAGTACGATAGCCATGGTTGCCTTATAGGTTCAAGGGCTAAGGCTAAAAAATAGCTATAATAATTAAACTGATAGCTCAGATTACCTTATTATGAACGTGGGACGATGGTCCTGGATCCATGTGGCGGTCGTTGTGTGGAGGAGGCCAATTTCATGCCAAACGACAATGGCATGAGGGAATCCCCGGGAGCCGTGAGAGTCACCTAGGGCGGAATTGAAGAATGGAGACTCCCAGGTGTGCAGAATATGCCGGAACGCTAGAACGAGGTTTGCAGGAAATTTCAGAAAACTGTGGAAATTCCCTAAAAAATGGCTTGCTTACATAGCGAAAGGCTGTGTAAATTTGAAAAGTCTGTAGGAAAGTTTTGTGGGAAATTTTCTCCAGTAAGAATTGTATGCACCCCTGGGGACGCCTGAATGTGAGAGGAGGCTGAGAGACAACCGCGGACGGCTTCTTGGTCGCAGGAAAACGACCATGTCGTATGTTGAGGCGTAAGGGCCGCCTGGGTAGTGTGTCGCCTTTTTCAATGAGAACGAGTTGGTTCAGGGCATCATTGAGGATCTAGCTGGTCCTCCCCCTCCCATTATTTCATGTACCCAGAATACTAGTTATTTGTGAAATCAGTTTGACGAACCATTGGTTGTAGTGGATTATTTAAGGGGCTCATTCATCCAGTTTGGGAACGCGACCCAGTTAAGATGTGGCTGATGTAGGTTGGCTGGTTCTTTGTTTTAATCATACTTTTTTTGTTCATCTTCTGCTGCGGTTTTTTTTTTGTTAACATATAAGGAGTGCATATGCATTTTATTATAAACAAAGATTGGTGTATAACACAATGGAAAGAAGCACGCCTTGATTAAATGGCGGCAGTCCCGATACGTCTTTGGCTGAGACCACGCTACTCCTGGGCACCCCTAAACGAGACCATGGAGCGGAGTCGGTTGTGTCAGGTGAAGCGTGCATGAGGTGAAGTGTAGTGCTGTGAACGTTGAAGCTCCTACAGAGGATGGAGGACGTAAAGCACAGGCTTTGTCTTCGTGAGGCGGGCTCTTGGATTGCGGCAGTCTGGAAATCCCAGCAATGTGGACCGTAGTTTTAAACAGGGTAGCAGGCGACCATGGTCGCAACGAAAGAAAGTCTGGTGAACCGAGCGGCGGTGAAGCAGATGGAACGGAAACGGCCAGAAGTTGGGGACTGGGCCAAGGTGGCTCTGATGGACTTGGTCCTATTTCAAGGCACAGAAGGCAAGGCAAAGAAGTAGATGAAGCCGGAGATCCGGCAGTAGATCTCGAGTCTTGGGAGAGTGATCGTGTTCGTGGGTCGCAGGCAACTGTAAGAGTATGAGACCTGCTAAGTGCCGGGTCCCGAAAAAGTGGGATGGGAACAGGTGGCCTAATGAGCGCAAGCGCCGGCTGGGGTGATGTATCTTCATTTTCTGATGACAGTAGAACCAAACGATTGGTAGTTGGTAATGAAAGGCTGGATGTGTCTAACGAACAGAGCCTGGTTGAAAGCGTGGTGCGAACGACCGTGGGGACCGGGATGGTCAGAGGGCAGAATCCAACAGATGTCAAGAAGAACTGTCTGGGAGAAGCGGTCAGGTAAAGTTGTGGAAGGAAATGCTATAAAAGGCTGGTAATGTATATTTTCGTCTGCATATAAAAACTATATTTCATTCTTTAATTTAATATCTCACAAAGATGCTTACGAGTGCATGTGGACCTGTGGACTCCTCCTGTGTGCCTGCAGGATAACATCCTGTGTCTCAATTCTGCAGCAGGCGTCACTAAAATTATCGGTTGTTGCCATGTATGCTTTATGTTGCTTATAGGTATTGATAACAACATTAGAGATACGTCTTTTACCTGCATGTCGCGTGGAATATTCCCCCCCCCATCCCTCGACTCTGTAACTATTCAAATATTCTAAAGTTTACACTTTTGCGCATAATATATATACAAATCCAACGCGTGCCACTGCCATTATTAATCATTAATACCATTAAACTAAAGTAAGGAAGTTACCCGCAAACCCTTCAAAAAAGCTGAAAAATGAAAAAAGTGAAAGTTGATAAATTAATTATAACATCAAATCCTATCTTTTAAATACATAATTCAGGCATCAAGTTCAAGCTTGTATACCCTTTGCAATAGTCTGTCTGAATAGTAACGCTGTTTTTAAATCAATTCGACAAGACATATAAGAGATGGGCTCAGATCTCAAAATGTACGAAACAAAAAAATGTATAACAGCAATAATACGACGTGTAGTATGCGGCCTTATACAGTTAAAGCCGAGCCTCAGAGAGGCGTGCCTCGGGAGTGACTCGGGCCGAAATGTGCGTTCGAAATAATACAATAATAAACTTTAAAGCCCCCCCCCCAACTCCAACCTACGAACTGAAAGAGACTCGCTGCGTATGTATAGCAAATTGCACGCATTAATTCAATTTTCGTTCGTGTAAAACACAGGGATTAGGGCACTTCCATGTGGGTCGAAGAGCAAAAATAAAGAGGATTTGTTTGCAGGAAGCCCTCCAAGTGAGAGCGAAAAATCATCGATATTTGAGCCTCTAATGCTTTTTGTCAGAAAAGAATGGGGATTGGGGCGGGGATTCGTGTGGGACATTATGAGGGACAAGGCCAGATCCAAAGTAAACATGCTAATTGAATTTTCCGTGATCTCAGAGTAATTCCAACCGCAACTCTCGCGATATTATCACGCAAGCCGGTATTAAGTCATTAATAATCCTCTTCAAGCGAGCCATCGCAAATGACGTCACGCTACCCAATCCTGAGCGTGTACATCACATCAGACAATCCAGGACTGTTGGGGGTACACGGCCGAGAATCAAGTGTGTTTACTCTTGCAATGAAAGGAGGAGGTATAGGGCCACTTCACCGCAAATGTGTTGGTTCAAGTCTTGGCTTTAAAAAAAATATGCTGTGTATTTAGAGGGGAAGAAAGAAAAACAACCATAAATCGAGTTGTTTTCCCTAAAACTTGAAGCAAACTAACAGTTTATTTTTGTTGTACATAAATTAAGATAGAAGACAACATATTTGATATTCACGGCCACGAAACTTGGGACGGGTGAATGAACTGTTTTGTTACAGATTAACTGGATTATAATCAGACTTCTTGAACACTTAAGAGATGTTTTGCCTAGGGGAAGGAGGGATAAAGCTGAGATTTGAAAAATTCCAGTGGAGACCATCGATCACAACTACGATTCTAAATCAGTTTCGAGACATGCTTGCGAAACAGAATGTAAAGTTAGTACAATATTCCGAACTTCCAGCATGTTTTGAGCATTCAAATTAGGAACACTCAAAAATGCAAATAAAAAAAAAACTCTTTTATTAGGCTAAACGTTAAGTGTCAATGTAAAATGGTAGTAGTCGGCTGTTTTCACTCAAGTGACGCGTGCTACTGCAAATAAACGGCGAGAAAGAAATTTCCAAAGGAACACATCGATTGCAGAAGTGTGAGGACTACAACCACAAGTTGCTTGTGCTTGTCTTGACCTTTTTAACCGTGGGCTGGAGAGGGGTGGGGGAGGGGGGGGGAGAGAGGGGGTAAGGGGCTCCCATCAAAGATACCCTCTGGTGCCCTCTTAATAAATTTTTTTTCAACCAAAACTAAGACTGAGTGAGACAAAAATACTGTGCACCCTTCACACAAATTCCTACGTACACCCCCACCACCGCCTTCTTGTGCAGTGGCACTCGTTCCCCCATAGTCGCTCGGCTCCTTCTGATACCATACGCCCGAAACGCCTTCCACACACTTCACTACGACCTTTTTCACAAAAAAACCGCACCAACAGCAATTATTAATCATAACTGCAGCAGCCAGAAAGTAGCCACAGGCATCGCTTGACTTGCATCCCGCAAAGAAGGTCGCCGCCTGTCAGTTGGTGACTTACGTCTCACGTGACTGACTGACACCAGCCTGGTGTGCGGGGGCGTGTGAAGGCGGGAGGGGGTAGGACACCAGCTGGGTCTTGGTGGCACTCCTACCCTCCCTCATTGCGCGGCCACAACCTCCAACCCCCAATTTCCGTCAGCTGCCCACATATCTGCATCACTTCCAGTACGGTGAACGAGTTGGTGGTGGGATGAGGATTGGGGGGGGGGGGGTTAATGAGCACTTGCAATGAGCCATGCCAGCAGCGTAAGAGGGGGGGGGGGGGGTGCAGGGGCGGCTGTCTACTGCTTTTGACTCACGCTTCTCTGACTAACGCTAATTACAGATGGCTGGATGTCTAGCGGTTAACCGGACCGGCTACTGGACACACCAAAACACTTAAAATTCGGAGGGAGAGGGCGGGTCGCCTGCCAAAGCTCAAATCTATGTTTAAGCGGCCGACGGCTGACCATGTCACGAGGTCGTAGATTCTGTATCGCAGGTAATCACACGAGTAGTGTATGTAACCGTCCTGTAACATATTTATCATAACCGTAACAGTCGCCTAGCGTCGGGAACAGGGCAAAAGCTTTTCGGAGGGATCGAACGGGTTACACACCCGATGGCAGGTTACAGTGTTACATGACGGTCACAGCTTCGAACATGCGGGCGTGTAAAAACGGTAGGTTAGACAGGCACAGGCTATAGGCAGGACAAAGAGTCTGTTACACCACCTTGTGTAGTAACCTATAGTAGGTTAGGTTAAGCGTGCTCGACCTCCACTCATACGATCATGTATGTGGCTTACGTAGCGTGTTGTATGCAACGACTGTAGCAGTGGAGGGGCAGCAGCAGCAACAACAACAACCAGAGCTGCCTCCATCCTACCACCACGACCATCCATCGTTGATGTGGGAGAAGAAGAAGATCGACGATTTATAAAGCGTTGTTAATACTTAACTAAATCCCTATTTGGAAACCTAACCAAACCAAAAACTACACTCCGATGAGCGTAGCCGGAGCCGATATTAGTCCCTTCCGAGCAAGCTTGGATTTGATTCTCTGACAAGCTCGGACCTACTCGACTAAATAAGTCGAGCGTCCCTGTAACTACCTATCATCGTTAAAGTGTTAAAAACAAGCTATATTTTGTTAGTTTCTGTTTACAATACGTACCAATGATGAAGTTCGGTGCGAGGCATTTATTTTCCTGAAATTGAACGTTAGTAGGTTTAAAGTCATAAAAAAAAAAAAGATGAGAGGATATAAAATGGCTTTCATCCAACATGTAGGAAGTAGGCCTACGTTTCGTCAAAATAAAAGAGAAAGTAGGTCGGGTGTAGCTTATCGAACAGCTTGACCTCGTGGCCGTGAAGTTTTCCCCTCACGACAACAACAACACGTGTGGTTGTGTGCGAGGCAAGGTGGGAGGGAAAAAAAATACAAGTTATACATTTCGTTAACTCGCTCATATACTACGTCTGTTGATCATGAAAATGTTTTAAAAAAATATAAAAATAAAAACACTCCGACCTGTGGAGGCAAGGGATCTGACCAAGAATTGGTTAATAAAAAGACGGACCAACAAACGTAAAATACCTGAAAAAACAGCTAACAAATGTATGAAAGTGTACGTACCACCAGAAGCAGCCTGTTTGTCACTAGTCACAATTTGGAGTGTGTGAAACGACGTGTGTTAGTGGAATTGGAGAGTGTAGTTAAAATCCGTTATGGGTGGATATCACGTGGGCGAAAAGCCCACCCATATTCGACCTTCGATCAACTTTACGCGAGCAAAAAAAGGAAACAAATGAACGAATAAAAAAAAAAGAACATGTTGTTCCGAGACAGGCCATTAGGACCCTTAATTGGGTGGCAATGTCACTCTTTTTTATGTCCCAAGTGTCAATGACAAAATCACATCCCTCCACATACCATCACGTGCGTACAATCTTAATCAGATTTCAATAATGACATTTTCAAGTACCGTATATTGGTTTTACAAGTAAAGAGACTCTCTTAATGGCATGGAGTCCCAAAAAAAGTTGCTCAGGGAGGTCATACGGGTAAAAAAATGGCCTTGCCACGGACCCATGCCCAAATAGGGAAACCGAACCATCTTCTGGAATGCATCTAAAAAATTAATATGCCGACTAACGGGCGCCATAATTTTTTGTATTGGAAACCTTTTCCTAAAAAAGCAGACATGTTGGCCTCACCTGTCAATACCTAGTGATAAGGATACGTCAAACACCAGACAAGTGGACGCCAATTACCACCCCCACGCGTCACGTCACGTAGACCAAAAATACCTGAGCAAAGACCAAATTATAAAAAAAATAATAACCTTCCAGAATACGAATCGTGTAGTTATAAGGAGTGGGATGAGTGAATAGCCCGAGGCATTAGTAGGAGGACCCGTACTAAAAAAAAAGGAGTATTTTCATTGGCTGGAACGAAAGTAACGTCGTACGAAAATAGCCTCGGGCATGACGGAAGGTAGGCTTATCGACGTTAGTGATGTCAATCATTACGGCTAGCCAATTGGAGGCCGTAGCCAGGTTTACAATTGTAAGTGTAAGGAAGGCGTACGATTCGTCCAGTACATGTAAATGATCCAAAAAAATAGGCTTTTACCTCCGACAGTACTAATCCGTTTCGTATAAAAGAAGAAGCCGACGTCCTCGCAGCTACAAGTCCTGGCTTGAGCCAGAAAGTGTACGTTTCGAGCTCCTGAAAGACGTTTCCAGTTCCACTACGAGCGATCCTCAACGGTGAAAGGTAGGCCTATATTACTTTACGTTATTTTTCATTATTGTTGAGTTCAAACAATGTAACTCTTAAAATTATCGTTTTAGAATTACCGAGGTATACTCATTGTCTGTGCGCGCAACTATTTAACAGACAAGGTGTAGACCGTGGTAACGCTAAAAGCGAATAAATAATGTAATTACAAGGTTCGTCTCGACAAAGTGTCGTTATTGTTTCGTAAGGTTAGGAAAAAATCTAAAGGAGGGTTCCCTTTTTGTTTCTTTCTTACATCTGTAGGCTTAAACCATGGCTGACAGTATAAGTAACAGCACGGCGAACACTAACATTACGTATTTTCTTGGCCAAGAACTATACGCTCAAGTTCAACCGTTTATGGGGAAACTGTACGTTCAGCTTAGAGAATTTATCGTACCATCGGCTGGGTTGACGGCTGGTCGTAAAGGGGTGGCTCTCAGTCCTACGGAATGGTTGCAATTTGCTAAAGATTTTGACGAATTCAACGGAATTGCGTCTAATACGAACATCGTGCAAGAAATGACCAGAGCCTGGTCGTACGGGGGACGATTGAAAGTAATAATCAGCCAGTCGGGGTCGACCTACAATGCGAAGTACATTTTCGAAAAACAAGGGGGAAAGTATATCGTCCTTAGCAACCGTCAAATGCGGGGATTGCTCAGTTATGTTCACGTAATAACTAGTACTCTGAAGGAAAAAATGAAAGATTTCGAGCAGGTCGAAGAAGTATGGATGTAAAAAAAAAAATGCCCCACAAAAAAAAAACCGTAAAATGTGACACGTGGTTTTTATTTCTCTTTTTCCCATAGATATGACCAACATGTACTGCGATTCATTTCCGTTGAGTGGTTGGAACTATTTAAGAATCCAACCGGAAAATCACTCAGTCACGATCACGATCGGTAAAATAGACGATCATTGCATTCAACTACAACCTTCAGAATTCCAAAATCTCATGGCCAAAATATACTGGAGGGACCCTGGCTCAGCATTGGACTATAAAAACGGTCGCGTTTCGATGCAGTTAGCGGCTGATAACGTCATTATTTTGAAAGTGCATAGCAGCTCGGTTGCTCTTACAGAATTTGACATTCTACACATTCGTTATTTGTACGGATATATCTGCCAAGCAATTGCGTGTTGGGGCCAGAGAATAAGCGACGTTTTAACACCGGCAATCCAAACAATTACGCGGGGCACTATGACCGAAAACGATCCTCCCAAACCAGCGCCCAAACCTAGGAAACGTACTATCAAGGAAACCACGCCCACTAAAGAGCGGCTCTCTAAACCCACCCAAAAAAAACTCAAGTTTGCCCAGCCGGGTCCAAGCACCAGTAACGTAATCAACTTAGATGAAGAAGAAGAAGAAGAAGAAGAAAAGTGTTCAAAATGTGTCCAAGAAGTCAAGCACGAATCTTGCGACGGACCGGTTGACAAACGCCTCGAATGCCCAGGTTGCGTAATCAATGCTCCCAGCCAGCGTTCGCATTTATGCGTAATGGAACCATCGTTCTACAAATGTAAAAATAATACGATTTAATTTTATTTTTCCCAATAGTGGCACCACCATCCTCTCAGCAAACGACGAACCAGTGGGGAGGGGGGAGCGACGTTTCAGCCTCTAAACCATCATTTTCAAAGCAACCTCCTCGCGATTGCGTTAGTCCTGGCAAGGAAATCTTTAAAAACGATAGGTTTAGCATTAGGAAGTGTAGAGGGCGCTACAACAAAAAATTCGCAACGTATACGAACGTGTTCGACGTTAGTATTAATGCGGTAGACCAGGATTATTTGACCGAAAATGGACTCGATCCTGTTACTTACATGGACGAACTCCTAGCCAACGTTTTTGAGCAGTTATTGGATGGGATACAACCACGGGATTATATTGGCATTTCGATATCGGGGGCAGGCTTAGATAATAACTTGTTTCTTCCATTTCATCCCAGGGAATCGTTCGCGATTGAGAGTATTTTTGCACTTTTGATGAAACTTAGTCAGTCGGGTAAGCAATTGGATGTCTACAACAAACTGGAAATTAAACTAACTCAAATCAAAGTTTCCGGAGGGGGGACCTTTCCTAAAAAGAAAGCGTCTAAATCTAATACAGCATTGTGACTAGAAAGTGGTGGACGCAAGTCGGTGGTTCCAGTAAAAAATAAGAAGGACGGCCTATGCCTCGCTAGGGCTTTAGTGACTTGCAAAGCGTACGCGGAAAATGATAAAACTCTGTACTACAAGCTACGCAGATCAACGACGCTGCAGAAAGACTTAGCTTTACTGCTACACGACAATGCTGCAGTGACGGTTAAACGGGAAGGTTGCACCTTGACGGATTTAAGACGTTTCCAGGATTACTTAAACGATTTTCAAATTGTTGTGTTCGAGAAAATCGGTACCAAATGTCAAACAGTGTTCGAAGGGCCAGCTAACCAAAAACGAATATACCTGTTTTGTTACGAAAATCATTTTGTAGGTATTTTAAAACCCCGCTTTTTGTACGGTAGCAAATTTTTCTGTAATACGTGTTTTAAACCGTACGCCAACAAACAAACACATTCGTGCGAAAAGTACAAATGTGTCGCGTGCCACAGCCCTCGTTTCCGTTGTTATTTGAAAAAGTGGCTTTCCTGCGGGGTTTGCAATCGTTTATTCAGAAACCCAGATTGCCTCGCTCGTCATTACACGAAACAACCGCCATTTAGAAATGCTACTGTGTGTAAGTCGCTCTACAAATGTAAGGTATGCTTTCTAACCTACGTAGGAAACAGTAAAACGGCTCATCATTGTGGGCAGCGGTTCTGTAAAGTGTGTAAAAAATGGTCGCATCCTGGTCACAGATGCCACGTCCAACCCCTACCCCAACCTCAGAAGAGAGAATGCGTACGGATCGCCGCTTACGATTTTGAAACGACTCAGATAGACAAAGTAACGAACTCTTCGAGTAAAGAATACTATATGCATAAAGTAAATCTTGCAGTTATTGACGTAGCGTGTACGTATTGTTTCGATAAAACAGATTGTTTAAAATGCGGAGTCAAACGTAAGATATTTATGCACGGAGAGGAAACCCTGAACAAGTTTTGCGAGTGGCTATTCGAAACTCACGCCTATGACACCAACATGATATTGATAGCGCATAACCAAAGTTCTTTCGATGGATTATTTTTAATTAAATGGGCTATCGAACGTGGAATTAGACCTACTGACGTTATTTATTCCGGGGGCAAAATCGTGACCGCAAAAATTGAAGGAATTAAGTTAGTGGATTCCCTCAAATTCCTACCGCTTTCGTTAGCGAAACTTCCAGGCAGCCTAGGCCTAAATGAGTCATTAATTCGTAAAGGTAGTTTTCCCCATCTATATAACCGTCCTGAAAACATGGAATACGAAGGCCCAATCCCTCCATTGAGCGCTTATGATCCAGATAGCCTAGCGAGCGGAGCTAGAGAGAAACTAGTGGAATGGCACGAGCAACAAAGAGCCCAGAATGTAGTATTTAACTTTAAGAAAGAATTTATTAAATATTGCTGCAACGATGTCACGGTTCTAATGGCTTGCGTTCTGAAATTCAGGCAACTTATCCAAGAAATTTGTCCTTTTCTTGAACCGTTTCACGATTGCATAAGCCTAAGCCATCTCTCAATGACGATATTCCGGACTATGTTTCTGAAAAGAAACAGTATACCTTGCATACCTTCGGAAGGTTACCATCCAGAACGCCAGTATTCGAGGGAGTCTTTAATTTGGTTAGATTTCGAGGCTAAAAAACGTGGAATATTTATTCAACACGCCAACAATGTAGGAGAAAAAAAATTGGTATGTGGCAAATACTCGGTTGACGGCTACTGCGAAACCAATCGTACAGTTTTTTCGTATTTGGGGTGTGAAATACACGGGTGTCCTCATATAACCAATAGACAACAACAATTGCCTTTCAGTCAGTTAACCGCTCAAGATGCGTATGACAAAAATACGATCAGACGACAGGCTTTGGAACAGATTGCGGGCGTTACTGTCCTCGAAATGTGGGCTTGTAAATTTAAAGAAGAAATGAAAACTGACTTAAAATTGCAAGCTTTCGTAAATGCTTATCCTAGAAACCCTTCTATTCTTCGTCCAAGAAATGCGTATGTAGGAGGCCGTGTAAGCACGTTTCGTCATTTGTACGTCGCCAAGCCAGGGGAAAAAATTCTTATAGGCGATGTTACTTCTTTGTATCCATCCATTATGTTACAGGAACGTTTCCCGGTCGGGCATCCTGAAATAATAACGGAATTCAACGGTAGTACCGATATCAGTAAATATTTCGGACTCGTCGAAGCTATAGTAAACCCTCCCCGCGGCTTGTTTATCCCATCACTACCTCTGAAACACGAAAATAAGCTTTATTTCACTCTGTGTCGAACGTGCGTTGACAGCCCGCCATCTCAGGGCCAGAAATGCGAGCACAGTGTAGTGCAGAGAAGCTTCAGGGGTGTTTTCGTTTCGGTCGAATTGCAGCAAGCTTTAGCTGACGGCTACTCAATAATTCAACTGTTGTCCGTATACCATTTCCCTCAGTCCACGATTTACGACCCCAAAACGTGTACGGGTGGCCTTTTTACTGACTATGTGAAAACCTTCTACGCGCAGAAGTTAGAGTGCTCGGGGTACCCCGAAGGGATTGTAACTGTAGAACAGAAAGCTGCTTACGTGAAACTTGTAAAGGACAGTCAGCAAATCGTTTTGAACCCGGAAAGAATCCGAGATAGTCCCGGTGGCAGAACTATAGCGAAAGGCCTCTTGAATTCTTTGGCAGGGAAACTGGGTCAGCGAGAGGACCATTTGTCGACTAAATATATAGATACAGCTGCTGAATACTTTAGTTTCGTACTGGATGACAGAAATATTATATGCGATATTGATTTTGAAAACGACCAGATCGCCGTTGTGCGTTTTAGGAACAATCAAAATCTTAGCGAAGGAAACAACAATGTCTCGGTCGGGATCTCTAGCTTTATAACTGCTTACGGTAGGCTTCGATTGTTGAAGCTGTTACGTGAGCACGCCCCAGGCAATATTTTTTATTGCGACACGGACAGTACCATTTTCAAGGTCAATAAAAACGATCGGTACGACTTACAAAACGATCCTCGTCTCGGAGGTCTAACCAATGATTTAACCTCTTACGGAAAAAATGCTTACATTAGTCATTTTTGTAGTAATGGATCTAAGAATTACTCGTTCGTTGTCCAGAGTGACGAAGGTACGAAAAATGTAGTTAAGGTAAGGGGAATTACTTTAAATTTCCGTAATAGTCAAGTACTAGATTTTGACACTATCGCTAAAATGGTCGAAAATATTGACCGAGGCGAAACTGTAGTTCTTACAGAGCCACGAAAAATTGTACGAAGAAACAATTGTTTGTTAACCACTAGTCAAAACAAAACGTATCGTACTGTAGCTACTAAACGGTACGTAGATTCTCGAACTTACATTTCATACCCTTGGGGGTACTAACTATTTTCCATGAACAACTCGCATTCGATTTTCAGGCCAAAAATAGCCTCGCACCGTCATTGGTAAGTATTGTAAATATCAACTAACACAATATAGCTTGTTTTTTAATAACATTTTAAAGATGATAGGTAGTTACAGGGACGCTCGACTTATTTAGTCGAGTAAGCTCGAGCTTGTCAGAGAAGAAAATCCAAGCTTGCTCGGGAGGGACTAATATCGGTTCCGACTACGCTCATCGGAGTGTAGTTCATGGTTTGGTTAGGTTTTCCAAGTAGGGACTTTAGTTAAGTATTAACAGCGCTTTATAAATCGCCGATCTTCTTCTTCTTCTTCCACATCAACGAGGCTCAACGATGGATGGTCGTGGTAGTCGAGTGGTGGCAGTCCTTTACAGTAGCAGCTCCGTTGTAGGTTGTAACTGACTGCTGGCACTGTCGGAAGGACGCGAGAAAAATGGAAGGAGGGGGGGAGACGAAAACCCCACTTTACTTTCTCCACTTTTTTTGTATACATATATGTATATAATAAGAAAGAAAACAGGAAGGTATCTACCTTTTTTTTTCTTTCTTTTATTTACAGAATGGAAGAAGTAACTTCGACTTCGGACATATTCCCACCGAAAAGAATAATGACAGCTACCATGTACACGAAAGAATACTCATTTCTACCTCATCACGATGTAGCTGTAATGCACAACACAGTTACTAAAACTCAAATGCAACGTTTGATATTTGGATTAGAAGCTGAAATCGTATTTTTAGGGCCTCCGCACGACACGATTGAAGTAGGTGGTGGTCATAAGATACGTAGACAGTACTGTTGTTTCGCGGACGCCGAAGAAACGGTGGATTTCGGGGATGAGGGGGGTTGGACGCCGCTCTTGGAAAATGTAAGGGATTACGTTTCGAATCTATGCGAAGTAAGATTCGATTGCTTGTACGTTGAGAAATTCGAAAGTGGCATGGCTTATAAACCTTGGCATTCCTATATTAACAGAGAGGGTTTCGATATACTGGCTCCAGTCGCCGTCTTGGCTTTAGGCAAACGTACTTATACAATGAAACACGATCGAACCTTCGTAGGTGAGAGGCCGTCATTTACTATTGCTTTGGATCCAGCATCGTTATTAGTGATCAAACACCCGACTAATCGATATTACAAACATACAATTCCACAACGGCCTCTATTAAAAGATCCCGCATTTATTTTAACTTTCACTAAATGGCATTTGCGAGAAGAGCCAGCCGCCGATTTTTAAATCCTTTAACATTCGTACCATTTTTTTTTCTCTTTTAATTCCAGATGGCTACTTTGGCGCAACTATGTTCTTACTGGATCGACAATTACTACAAAGCAAAATGGTTTCATCAAACGCGAGAGGACGCATTGTTAAAAACTGTAAAACTATTTACGAGCGGCGATGCGAGACGAATCCATACGGCTTTGTATCACGAAACTAAATGGGGTCCACCCGTCGATTGGATGGAGAATATTCAGTGCACCAAGTACGACCGAAAAGAAAATAAAAAAAACAATAACAAAATGACCCGACTTCTGATGGACTTGAATCGTGTCGTGTCGCCACATTTCTTGAGCAACGGAGAATTATTCGAAGAATGCTACGTTAATAAATTCAATTGGCAGATAAATTCTTGGCCTTACGAAAATCACGAAGAGTACGCTAGTTTAATACTGGCGACTGCTCCAACCGTAGCCATTTACCAGGATAAAAACGAAAATAGCCTAACCTTACATAAAATCGAATTGACAGCTGGTGACTGTTTTTCTTTCAAAGACAGAAGCAAATGTCTACAGTTGAGAGGTTGCGTTAGTCCAGATACTATTCACGTTGTCTTTTCACGCCCCGGCCTCCTCCCCCCTCCCTCACCTTCTACATTTCTACAAAAAAAAAAGAAGATCGTATACTTGAATAGTTTTCTTCTTTCCGTTTTCAGAAGAAAAAGAAAAAGATGACTACTACTACTACGCTAGCAAAATTGTGTAGAAGGAATAACAAAGAACACGAGGCAACGTGGTTCGAACCCATCAGAGAAGACGGATTATTAAAAACTGTGAAACTATTTTCGGAAGACGAAGCCAAACTGATTTACGACACTTTGCTTCGCGAAACTAATTGGGGTCCTTACGTGGACAGTTGGGCTCGAAATAAACAATGTACCGTGTATGGTGGAGAAGATAAAGAAATGACTCGACTCCTGAAGGATTTGAACGTTAAAGTCAGTCAGTATTTCTCCAGCAACGGCCTACCGTTCGAAAAATGTGCCGTTACTAGATACAATCGTCGAGTCGATAATTGGCCTTACGACAATCACCGAGAATATGCCGGTTTGGTATTAGGACAAAGAGTACCTTTAATGACATTGTACTGGGGTAAAAATGAACCTAAAATGAAATTACGTAAAGTCGAATTGACTGCCGGCGAATGTATTTTCTTTAAAGACCAATGCGAGGATTTTTGGTTTCAAAATTTAGTTAAGGAAGGTGTTGCTTCTATACACGTTGTATTTTATAGATAGATAGATAGTAGTCGACGAAGGCTTTTTTTCTCTCTCCTTCCTTCCAGGGAGGCCAGCGGCCTCCCTGGAAGGAGCTTCGCGGGCTGGGCGGGGCTGGGCGGGGGCGCGGGCGGGGCGTCCCCCCCCCCCTCACTCCCCTCCCTCCTCTACTCATAAAAAAATAGTATATATGGCTACCTGGTTTTGGTTGGGGATAATAGTCTTAGTCGAAAGTAGAGACAGTCAGTCTGTTAGTAAATCTCGTTGGGTATGGACGGTTCTCGCCGGTCATCATCATCTTCATCGACGGCGTCTTCATTCGTCACTGACCCTAGATACGAAATTGGTAAAAGCTTGATCTTGGTTTTATTTTTACTTATTAATTTCGGAGCTTGGCTCTTGCAACGTATTCCTTACTGCCAGCTTTATTTACCACCGCTCTTACAACAACAACAAAACGTTAGTCATCATGGCAACCACTACGCTCGTACCTGACTTCGCTCAATTCCACGTGCCTTTCAACTGCATCATTGCCGCTCCGACCTCCGGAGGAAAAACGTCTTGGGTTCTGAAATTTATCGACAACGTACCTACTATGGTCGATGCCAAGATCGAGGAAATACACTGGCATTTTTCCAGTTATCAACCCTGGATGGAAAAGTATACGGATAAGATACAATTTCATAGAGGTCTACCTACTAACGTATCCGATTACGATCCTAATATCAACAAAATTCTTGTCATAGATGACTTAATGTCGGCAGTGGCGACCTCTAGTAGCGATATTGCAGACTGGTTCACGCGGCACGGCCACCATTCGAAATTTTCTATATTTTACTTGACCCAGAACTTGTTTTCGCAGGGTAAAAACCAAAGGGATATCGCTCTTAATGCTCAGTACGTGGTACTTTTAAGGAATTTAAGAGATAAACGTCAAATCATGACTTTTTCCACTCAGGCTTACCCTACTAAAACTAAGCAGTTTATGGCCGCGTATAACGACGCGATACAGAGACAGAAATTCGGGTACCTAGTGGTGGATTTACACCCTAAATCGAACGAGTTGACTAGACTACGAACATCTATATTTCCCGATGAAATGCCGACTTTAGTTTATTACGTGTAAGGCCATCGATGGAGAATGTACGAAAACATCGTGCTCTCTTAGAAGCTTTGTGTAAAATTAGTAAACATCAACGTAAGAATCTACTGAAGCACGCTGACAAGTCTCAGATTAACTGTATATCAGAAATTGCGTTGAATTTACTACACAGTAGGGTCAAAGTATCACCAGCCACCCGATGCAAGCTACGAAAATATAAAAAGCAAATCAGGTTGCTGGGAAACAAACGAGCGTCATTTAAGGATCGCAAGAAAGTTATAGTCCAGTCCGGTGGAGCAATTTTACCTTGGATACTTCCCGCAGCATTATCTATCCTCGGAGGTATATTCAAAGGTGGGAACTAAGAAGAAGAAAACATGAGTTCTTCTCTACAGAAAATGTACCTCATCCCCGAGGATGCGTACCACCAACAACAACGGTACAACGGCAACGAAGGTTCGACAACAGCCCCGCAACCCCACGGATTTTTATATCAACCCGAAGGTGCTATTTATTCGAAATTGGTTAATATTCAAAACCAAATCGAAAATATTTTAAACTCTGACGATATACCTTTGGATTTTAAAGCGAAATTTATTGGTCAGTTGGAACAACAGAGAGACCAATACATCGATCAATTCAGGTTAAAATCTGCCGTCCCCGCTACTTCCACTCCAGTATCCACGACGGCAGCAGCAGCATCAGCAGCAGCAGCAGCAGCACCGGTGCTAACAGTCACCACGCCTACACCTTCCTTAGGACCACCTACATTGTCGTTACAAGGAAGTCCGACGACGACCACCAAAAAGAAAACGACGAGATTGCCTACACGAACCATTTTACCGAGAGTAGCTAAACGTGGTGCTAGCAAGATGCCTAATATCGAATGGGAACGATTTGTCTGAGACGACGACGATGGATACCTACCTCACTAGGATCTATTACGACAGCCCTGGAGAATCCAGCAGTTACGCGCCGGCTCCTAAATTACACCTTCGGGCGAAAAGGGACGGTAAAAAGTATACCTTAGCTCAAATTAAAGATTGGCTTTTAAAGCAAGACAGTTATACGATACATAGACCTACCAGATATAAATTTAAACGTAACAGGATTATAGTCGGTGGGTTAGGAAGTTACATGGACTGTGACCTAAGCGATATGGTGTCTTTAAGACCTTATAATAAACCCTATAGATTCATTTTAACGTGCATGGATGGGCTCAGTCGAAAAGTATGGGTAGAAATTTTAAAAACCAAGACTGGGTCCGAGATACTGCTAGCGTTTAAGAAGATGTTTAAACGTATGCCTCATCCACCGGCCCATCTCAGCTCGGACAAAGGGAACGAGTTCAGAGCGAAAGAAGTGCAGGATTATTTTAAGGAAATTGGGATTAAATTCTATACTACGGAAAATGACGATGTGAAAACTTCGAAAATTGAACGGTACCAGCGCGAACTTAAAGCGAGATTGCATAGGTACTTCACCTCTAAAGGTACTTACCACTACATCCCTGTCATCCAGAAAATTGTCGATTCTTACAACAACACCAGGCACTCTACAACTGGTATGACGCCCAATGAAGTAACTTTACAGAATCATAGACAGTTGTGGCGGAAACTGTACGGCGATGACTTGAAACAACTCGGTCGTGCTATGGCTTCTTCTAAGATAAAAAAGGTTCCTTTACGAGTAGGGGACAAAGTACGAATATCTATTACTAAAGGAAAGTTTGATAAAGGTTATAGAGGCTTATGGTCTAGAGAAATCTTTTTTGTAACTCACGTGTTGGTACCTAAAGGACCCGGGGAAATCACGGTTAGGCTTAAGGATTATAACGACGAGGAAATCAAGGGTCGGTTTTATTTACCGGAGGTAACCAAAGTGATTAAAAAGGACGACGAGGACTACCACAGAGTAGACAAGGTCTTGAGATCCAAGGGTATCGGACGTAACAAACAGTATCTCGTGTCTTTCGAGGGGTACGACAGCGGTCATAATCGGTGGATCCCTGCTAAGGATTTGAAAAAGCTGTAAGCATGGACGCTGACAGTTTCTACGCCACTCTTCCCGCTAATGCTAGTTTAGATTTGTTTCCGGATAATTCCTTGAATGATTACACTACAAAACTGGCTCAGAGAATAAGTCTGCCCGGTGATGGGTGGGAAGTCGGACTGGCCGAGTTTCAGTACTCGAGGAACTGGGCTAACGTACCATCCGGTAGCGGAATAACTCTAAAATGTGGGACCCGTACTTACGTTAAATTTCCCAGGTACAATTACCAAGAATTCGATATACCCGAACCTACTAAATTCGAGATTCTTAATCGACACAAAGCGGTTGGTGGGGAAACCACACTGACCGTGGAACCCGAGCTGGATCTAGTTTTCAATAAGGATTTTGTGTTTTTCACGTACCAGATTGATAAGGTTTTAACCTTTTTAAATAAGACTATCGAAAATCAGTTGGGAATGCCTTCCATCACTTTCAGTTACGATCAAGTTGGTAGGCGCGTTGAAATTAAACATAAACTACCTCCAGATTCTAAGTTGTGCTTGTCCTACAGTCTAGCCAGGTTTTTAGGCTGGGACAGATCGGATAGGTTGTTGAGAGAGAGTTATTACGACGATGTAAAGGCCCATACTAGAGCTACTACCGAAAGTATTCTCCAACAATTCAACGATGGGACTTGGTGGGTATCTTACGTCACTTTTGTATCTACCATCAACGTTACTTTACCTCCCGGTTACTATCAAACGGGACACGAAATCGCGAAAACATTGAACCAGGCCATGCGAGAAAGAGTACGCGCCTTTAAATATCCTAGGTTCGAATATAGGGAAGTCGGAGATGTAATGACCATACGGTTCCCTTCCATCCTTTTATCGCCGGATAATGAAGCTACTCCTCTAGAAGTACTAAGCGTGAGTTTCAACAAGACTTTGTCGAGTAGAATAGGGTTTAAAGCTGACCATTTTTTTCATAGATCGGTTACATCGGAAACAAAGCTTAACTTGGTCGGAGGGTTCGATTCTCTTTATATTTACAGCGACATAGTGGCGGAGACTTTGGTCGGAGATGTTTTGGCTCCTTTGTTGCGAGTGGTTAGAATTGGAGAGGGGGATGTGACTAATGTAATATTTACTAAGCCTTACTACAAACCTCTCGCGCGTCTTAATTTCGAGACCATTAGAGTCTATATAATGTCGGACATGGGGATAGCCATTCCATTTAACTCGGGAGAGGTTAGCCTGACGCTACACTTTAGACGTCGTTCTTGAAAATGCGTTCCCCTTACCACGGAATCGATCCTCGCGTTTGCGTTCATCATTATTGTACTGGGCAAAGAGGTGGGGCTCCTTATTTTACGGGCGGGCGAATACAACGAGGTTCGGGGGCTTTCGGTGATTTTATGAGTGGTCTATTTCGCTCGGCAGTCCCATTTCTTAAAAGGAGTTTATTCGGGGTGGGTAGATACGCTTTGAGAAGCGGAGGCAAATTGTTGGATGAGGTAGAAACGGGGCAATCGTTTAAGGAGGCTGCTAAGAACAGATGGCAGGCTGCGAAACAAGACGCTGTTTCAGCGGTAACGGGAGGTCAGGTGGGGACCGGTCGAAAGAGGAAGAAGAGGAAAGGTTGCCAGTCCGGAAGTGGAAGAAAACGACCGCGTCGTCAACCCCTTAAACAACAACAACGCCGCCGCCACCGTCAACCTGTATTGCGACGCAGCCGTCAGCCGAGAAGGAAATCTGACATTTTTGACTAGATAGTACATATAGGCCGCTACCTTACTACAGGACCCTTCATTCTACACCGACATGTCATTGAAGCCGGATCGTGATTCGGTGCCCTGCACCAAGGAGGAACTGGAACTTTTTACTTCACCACCCGTACAAGTAACTGTTAACGATGACACTTTAGTCGAATATC
>JAHWFP010127176.1:0-48782 GCA_023313725.1 Lithobius niger
TGTTGTAAATTTTGTGCACGATACTGGCTGTTTCTTTATATTATCTGCAAAAAGTGCTGAAACTTCTCAATATCATACTACAGGGCTGAAGATACCCTCATTCTAATTTTAAAAAGCATAATTACTCCTGGATATAGTTTGTTTTCAGCAACTGTTTACTGTTCGCATCTCTCTGAATGCATCTTGCTTTAAAAGGGGGCATTCAATAGTAAGAATTTTTGAGCTAACCTTGTGAGTATAAGTAACAGTTATTGCTACTGTTTGCAACAACGCTGAGGAGGATAAAGCATTTATACCTCTGAAACAAAGGCCAGTGTTTGTTGTTGCATCATAGGAGGTACAGGCCGGATCCTCTAAGCCATTGTTGCGAACATTGGTCATGGCTGCTTTGTTCGCATAGTTTATGATGATTTTTTTCTGCAACGGACACAGGTGTACTGCAAATTTAATTGCTGTAGACTTAAATTGTTGCTATTTCACTAGATGTGACCAGGAGTGGTTAACAACTTGTTCACGGGTAAGTTTGCAGTGAAACTCTTCTTAAAGTAACAGTGGGTGGGGTCAATGGACGAGCATAAACGTCACTGTTAGGAGGACCTGTCACCAGTGAAATTTGGAGAAGAGACTTGGTTCAGCCTATGAGAACCCAAGTGTCCGGAATTCCGTGGTGGGCAAGTGAGTTCCCTTGCCGTTCCAAGGAGGTATTCGTGGGGAAATGGATCTCAGCTGAAGTTGAGAGATTGTCCGAAATTGAGGTGAAAGTGTGGATGTGTTGAGTTTGCTGAAAAAATCGCGTTGTTCGGATTTGTCAACTTGAACTGAAATCTTTTCATCTTCTGATTCTTTGGGAGAAGGAAGGTCAAACTGTAGAAGCCAGAGTGGAGGGAATCCGTACTTTTGATGATGGTGGTGTTCTTGAAGAGGGTGTGGTGGAATCCTGATAGAAGGCAGGGTGGTTTTAACAACCGGGAGGTCCATCCATGATGGTTAAACGTGACGAAAGTCGTACCAGATGAATGGTGAAATGTGTCGTTGGTTTCTGTGAGGCACTGAACTGACGTTTAGAGAAGAACAACGGTTGCGTCATTCAGGGGTTGAGTGCAGTAGTTGACGTTGTTGTTGCGGCTTTTTTGTCTTGACCGGCTCTCCCAGTTGACGTGGAGAGATGGCGTAGAAAGATGAGTTCTGCTGTATTGGCTCGATTTCTCTCGGCAGTCATAAGAGTCTTGTATAAAAGCAAGGCAACAGCTTCAGCTTGGTTTCTTTCGACTTTCGAGAGGTATTGGACTGAGACACAAGTCAAGGGATGAGTGCATCAGCTCGTTAGGTGGTCCAAAGGGTCTTATCGCCGTCTTTAAAACAGCAGATGGAATTTCGATCTTTGGAGATGTACTGGGCTGTTTCGGACGAAGGTCAGGAAGAGCAGCATTCCGTCAGTAATAGTCACGATGTTCCTGGTCGTAGATCTGAACACGTCTTGTTTTTGTTGGGTTGAACCAACATCTTGTTGAAGAAGGCGGGGCTGTTTCTGAAGGTTGAATCTTGTGATGAAAATTCCGAATGGCATGTTCCATCCAAGCATGAATATGACGTGGTGAAAGAGGAGGTGTGGAAGGTGGCGTACTGTGGGAATGATGAGTTGAATGAGCCGAAATATCGAGTGGAGCGTCGGTGGATGAGCGATGCAACTTTAAAGAAGATGAAGGCTTGGTCTTATGCTTGGCTTTCTTGGGTTTCCGAGTAAGAGACTGTGCCGAAAGCTGGCTGCAAGAAAGAGGTGGTACGGAAGGTGACAGTAGAGGTGAAGGGGGTGGTGGTGGCATAATTGAAAGGCTGACAACAACCTCAGGAGGATTGCGGCTTAATGGCGTATCGATAGCAACGTCCAAACAACCTCAGGGTCGACAAGTGAAGAACTTCTGGGCAAAAGTGAAGTGTCTCGGCCGAAATGTCCTTCAGAGTTCCTTAGATTGTTGTCATGGAATTGGTAGATTGACAGAAGGCAATGAATGGCACTTGACGGAGAAAACGGGAGCGTAGTGGTGCTGGAGGGAAAAGATGGTTTGAAAGCGTTTTAAACGACGGGTCAGGAAAGGCGGCATACTCAAAGAGCTTCGAATAACAGGTCGTAAAGGACGGCAGTCTGGAAGAGCTGCTACTGACAGGCTGCGACCGACGGTAGCCTGGAGGAACTGCGCAGTAACCGTGCAGTGAAGGGCGACTGAATTGTAGACATTAGACGGCAGACAGCAAAGGACAGCAGTCTCAGTCTGTGACAGACAGCAGGCTGGAACGACGAAAGTCAGGGAGCTGCAAAAGGCAATTGGTGAAGGAGGAGGAGGCGGTGGCACAGTAAGTGATGGGATGATGACAGCCACCGGGTTGACAGGCTGAGGGCAAGTAGAAGAAGGTGAAGCGATCTTGCGCGAAGGCTCCGTCGGAGTGCTTTGAAAATTGCCAAGAAGCCTGGTGATTTGACCGCAGGCGTCGGATCTTGACTGAAAGAAAAGTTTGAGTGAAGGCGGGAGTGAGTAGGTCAGCAGAGCTGCAAACAGTAGCCAGCAAAGAACAAAGGTTAGGGATCTGCAAACGACGGGCTCTGAGTGACAGCAGGCTAGAAACGATGAACAGCAGGAAGTTGCAAATGGAGTCGGCGAGGGGTAGCAGGCAGCAAAGGGCAAAGGACAGCAGAGCTGCAAACGATAGTCAGCGAAGGTCTTCAGGCAGTAAAGGATGAAGGTTTGGTACTGTCAAACGACAGTCGGGGAGGGACAGCAGGCTGGAAATGACAAACGGCAAGGACAAACGGTTGTGAGCGAGGGGCAGCAAGCAGCAAAGGCCGACCGTCAGCAGAGCTGCAAACAGTAGCCAATGAATAATTTCAGGCAGCGAAGGATGAAGGTTAAGGACCAGTTACAGTTTTGGAAGGAGATTTTTTTTTGGTAGTCCCATAGGTCTTGCTATTGGTGACGACTTGACAGGAACCGAAGGCTGAATTCTTGAAAACGAAGGAAAAACGACGACTCACAGACGAGGACGATGAGTCAATTATCGTTGTTCTGGTTTGAATGGAAGTTGAGCAGAAATAAAGGGGTCGAGGTGGTTGCGATGAACAGGCAGATACAATTGACGATGTTTTGCCTGAAAGCACTAGACTGAAGACAGTTTTGACTGAACGCAGGAATACGAACAATAATAACACATGATAACGAACTAAATATTGTAAAGATTGGTAACCGTTCTTGTCTTTTCAAATTTGTTCTGAAAATTACAAAAACATATCACAAAATTCGTACTATTAGAAAAGATGGTACTTTTTTTATGAATGATTTTGCTAAGTCAAATGCATTAAATTCTTCTTTTACAAAAATTGCATTGCAGATGATGGTATTGATTTAATGGTCGATGCTAACAACACCTCAGTGGAGTGCGACAGTGTTGAATTTAACCTGCGTTTGATTTGTGACACTGCGCTCGCTTTTAAGCCCAGTGCGGCTGTTGGGCCTGATAATTTTTCGGTTGTTTTTATAAGGAAATTATACATTAGGCTGATAAACCATTGGCCCATATTTTTGCCCCGCTCTACCTTTGGAGTATTGCCCAGTATTTGGAAGACTGCCAGGGTTCCATCAATATTAAAAAAGGGAATAGTGCAGAGCCAACAAACTACAGGCCAATTACCCTAACTTGTTGCTTCCAAGATTATGGAAAGACTCATTAAAAATGTAATGTGGGCGCACAGGTAGCTGCGAGTACTGGTGCGTCAGGTTCGATAGGCTTCTTGGTCTTAACTGTACATTTCTGGTTTCTTACAGACCCGGGTTCGATCCTGGTGTAGGAAAGTGTATATCCACAGGCTTTTCTCCGATTGTTTCCTGCCCGTTGCGTAGGGGTTTCCTCCAGGTGCTCAGGTTTCCTCCCTCATGCGGCAAAAATTGAGCTGTCCTGATGGTGGTATCTTCCATCTAACATCTGCCGATTGGGCATTCAAAAAGCTGTGAGCCTAATGGCTGACGCCTTCTATTCCTACTCTATTTTTAACAATGACCAGTTTGGTTTTAGGCCAAATTCATCTACTGTGACGAATTTAGGTATCGCAGTCGATGACTGGCCAAGGAATTTGGAGAGGGAAACCCAGCCAATGTTTTGTTTGTAGATTTTGTAAGTGCCTTCGAGTCTGCAGTACGCCGCAAACTACTTATTACGTTAAGATCACTCGGATTCGACGGTAAACTTTTGAGTTGGTTGAGTACCTTCGTATTGACAGGACGCACCATGTAGTTGCTGCTGGTACCTTGCTGCTAACTACCAGTTGCAAGCAGAGAGCCTCAGGGGTCTATTCTTAGTCCCTTACTCTTCATCCTATTTATCGACGATTTGAAATGTGAAATGGACAGTCCCTTGTTGAAATTTGCCGATGATGTAAATTTTTCTGGTCGAGCAAATGTTAACGCTAAATTGGATATTTTTTAATTCACTTGGTGACTGGTCTAAACAATGGCAACTACCAATTTCTGTGCAGAAATGCAACTGCCTCAACTTAGGGGGAATAAAAGAAGTATAGTTTACATGGTACTGAAATACTAAATTGTGATAATGTGAAAGACTTGGGCGTTTGGATCAGTTCAGATCTTAAACCAGCTTCGCATATTGATCACGTTGTTTGCAAGGCTAGGCAAAAAGGGCAATTATTAAAAGATGTTTTACGTCAGGTGCCATCCCAACTCTTATATGGGTTTACAAAGTTTATGTTATACCGATTTAGGGATACGCATCTGAAGTTTGGTTCCCTCACCTTTTGAGAGATATTGAGCGTTTAGAAAGTGTCAAAAGAAACTTCACCAAATCGTTGCCAGGTTTTTATTTTGTTCCTTACCAAAACTGCTTGGAGAAATTGAACCTCGATTCTATATTAACTGAGGTGGCTATGTTCTGACCTACATCTTACATATTCTCTTTTGCATAGACTAACCACATTGGATCCCAATCATTTCTTTTATGCACAAGAATAAAGTAAAACTACGGGCGAAATGTACAAATTAACTGTTCTGAATACGAAACTTGATTGTCGGAATTTTTTTTTAGTAATAGAGTTTTTAATGCTTAGAATGCATTGCCCGGTCACGTTAATGTAGCTATTATGAATCTATTCAAGACTAGGTTGCGAGCATCGAATCTTTCCAAATTTTTTCTGAAATTTTAATTGATGTTGCTTGTGACACAGTTCCAACATACCTGGGGACCGAATGAGTTTTTGTTTTTTAAGAATTTTTAAAATTTTAAGCCCTTTAAGAATTTTTATTATTTTTAGAATGTTAAGCATTATTAGGCATTTTAAGTATCATGTTTTACTTGTAATTCTAGGCAGTTTAAGAGTTTTTTTTAAGCATTTATAGGAATTTTAAGTGTTATTGTGAGTAACTGTGGGCAGATTTGAGCATTTTAAGTATTTTTTAAAGTGTTATTATGTTTTACTAGTAATAGTGGGCAGAACGTAAGCCGTTTCGTCCCTGTTCTTACCCTCCTGTGTCAGTTTTTCCACAGAATAAATTGTTATTATTATTAATAAATAACACAGCATACGAACAACGATTGCAGGTGACTTTATGGTGGGCAAAAAGTAGTTGGTTGAGCACTAAAACTTGTGGCTTCCCAAATAGTTATAAGCAACTGATTAAAATGTCACTCGTGACGGTGATGTTAAAACCACAAAGGCATCAAATTGAGCAAGCGATTTAAATTTCGACAAAATCAATGTTTTTTTATCTTGATCACCTAGACAAACAATGCATGGAACGAGAACTATGAGCAACTGGTATGTTTTAAGAGTCTAAACTGCTGTATACTTACAATAACAGTATAAAAAAAAACACTGAAACCCCACGACTGGGTTGACACAGCAACTACGAGCCACCATATTGCATGTTGATAAGTCTGACTACTGATCTCACAGAATGTTAACTAGTAAGGCATTCTGAACCGGAAAATTTACACCCTCAAGAATGTTGTCTATTGCATAAAATACCGACAATACCCATATATAAGTCGCAGATAGGCTGAATAACTTTTGAACGGATGAGAATTGAAACTTGCACCTTTTGGAACATCGGTTGGGTTGAGCGTTGTATCTTTCGGCATAAGAGACATAGCAGTACCCTACTCATGGGGGCCCCAGGGGGCACAACTCAGTAATTTCAAATGAGAAGGGGAGTCGAGTAGCACGTCATATTAAAGCCCTTAACGAGTTGAGTAAAATGGTGCAAAGAAAACGTCGCTACGTTGCTCCATTCAAAAATAGCGCCCCATCAAAGTTCGAAATAGCACTTCGCGTTGGAAGCTTTTAAGCCACTAGAAAACGACTTCGAGATGTTCACAACGTGACAGAATGATCCAGATGAATAAACTGAAAGATATACGTAAAAGAAAAGTAGCAACGTTGCTGTTCCCAAAGGTGCAAGTTTCAATTCTCATCCGTTCAAAAGTTATTCAGCATATCTGGAACTTTTGGAACACCCTGTGTATGTAGGACGTTGCACCAGAGCGTTAGGTGTGAAAATTGAAAATTGCTAAAAATAACACATCATACACCGTTACTAAACATACTGAAAACACAAACCACACTGTTGATATCAGTGGTAGTACTACAGTACGGTACCTATTGGGAACCAATAGAAAAAAATTAGAATTCAGTTGAAAGCATATACTATCACACTGAATCAAAAAAGAGTAATGAACACAATAAAAATTTTAGTAACATGGAAAAGTAGCAGGAACTCTAAAAAACTTTACCAGTTAACATTCTGTGAGATCAGTGGTCAGACTTGCCAATATTCAACATGGCGGCTCGTAGTTGCTGTGTCCACCAGTCGTGGGTTTTTACAGTTTTTTGTCTTTTATTGCAAGTACTAGCTGTACCTGTGCATGCTGCACGGTGATTGAATTTCCTTGAGTTAGCCTCTCCCGGTGTTTTGTTGTATTAGAAAAGTAACTGGTGCTTTTAATTTCTGACTCCCCCAACTCTTACTCCCCAACCCTGTCTCTGGTCCCCCGAGTGCTCCCGTAATCCACTGCACGCCCTCCGGCAGTGTAGGGTTTGTAAACCGCCCAGCCCTTCCTCCAGCACCCTCTGTGTCTGTCCCCCCCCAAACACCCTGCCACTCCACACCCCACTTCACACCCTCCGGCGCATCGTGGCTTTTTCAATATCTCCCCCCTCAATCTGCACACCCCTACTCCCTCTCAGGCCCGACTACCCTCCAGCAGTGGCGGGTCTGTATACCTCCCTGCCTTTCTCCCCAGCCATGCTGGTGTTCGATTATAAATTTATTAACCTGCCCTCCAAAAAACACCCCTCCCCTCCGGCACCTCCCGTATGTCCCCTTCTGCTTGATGCGCACATTCGGTAAGCACTTATTGTGATCTCCCCTTCTCATCCCCCTTCCCCTCCCCTCTTGAAGTTTGTGAAGGGGCTCAATGGACCCGAGCAAAGCGAGCAGCATTAGCCGAGTGGTCAGCATCCTCATGTCCAAACAAAGCGAATGATGGTTCGCATATCATTACTGACCCATACACTCCTTCAAAAAGTTTCTGAAATTGTTTTATGCAACTAAAGGTTAACAGGACATTTCGTCGAAATTTTAGCGCAGCCTCAAAAAAAGACGCTCACCCTTGTTTTATTGAATCCTTAAAAAATGCTGTCACTGAGTCAGCATTCAGTATGCAAGCACCTGCTGCATGTAATCTCTGTGATTGTTTCCGTCAACTTTGAAACAATTCATGTGTGTTATCTTTAACAACATAAGAGGGCACATTGCAGTAATAATTTTTTCTACTTTGAAACAACCGCTCAGTTCAGAAAGCCTACATCCACGAAATAAATAGACCATTCTTCGTTAATAGCTGCTAGTATCGAGGCCAACAGACCTCGAAATTAAAAACGTAGCTTAGTTTGTTTTGAAACTATATGCATTCAGCTGAAACACGGATTCTTTCACGATAATTTAATCAAAGCCGTGGCCTGTAGCCGTACGCCCTATCTAACATGATACACAGAACACTTTTACAAACTCTTTCATTTTACCCGTCAACAATCAATTGTTTGGGCGAAAGTTCGTAATAAACAACACGTGCTCAAAGAATTGTCAGGCACCGTAGCAAAGACATAGCATGCGCACGAAGAATGAAAAACAACGTTACTTTAAATTGTAGCCATGATAAAAACGTTACTTTTTATTGTCGGCTGCTGCTGATTAATTCGTGAGGTTGGGTATTATATTAGCAGATATAGCAGTTTAGATTCTTAAACCATACCAGTTGTTAAATCGTTTGTTCGAGTTGATACCATTGTTTCACCGTCTGGAATGAAATTTTAATCAGGTACCCCTTCAACTACAAAATAATTGAAATTTCATCTAATTATTAACAATAGCAAGGTTTCAGGGTAATCATCAGTATGCGTCTTAAAATATTCTTCGACGTCCGCAGATATGTGTGCCATAAAAAGTGGTATGCCAAATTAAAACAGGTTCGTCTCTTAAAATGTTGTTCGGCTGTGGTTGAGGTGAGCTTAGTAAACAAAGGTTTGCTCTGTAAAAAAAACTAGTGTATCATAAAAAGAGTTGTTCGCCATTAAAAGAGGCGTTTACCATACAAAGAGCCTGTTTTATACGAGTTTACTTTTTCTTACCACGCAATGTATTGTTGTGGGCATTTTGTTTGGTGAACAGCTAGTAAACAATAAACATCCAACACAATCAATGTAAGAGAAAAGGAAAAAATACTTGTTGCTTTGTTAACCGAATGTATGTGCGTTACCTGCATGGCACATTAGTACCATTTTCACGGAGGCCAATTACATTGGAGTATAGACGTTCCTCAAAAGCATCGACCAAACATTGTGAAGGTCTTTCCCCAAATTCACATGTATTCATTCGGTTTATGAACTGTATAAGAAATTTGAGATATAATATTTGTAAATTATTTTTTCTCAGCGGTAAAACAAAATAATTCATACTTGAACAGCATGAACAGCCACTTGAAATTCTCCACACTTCATACATGTCCCATCAGTACTGTTATAAGAGTATGGGAATTGCGGTAAATCTTCAGCAGAATTCCCTGCGATAAACTGTTAAAAATCATGCATTGTTATTTCAGTCTAATTTAAAACACACACAAAATTACTCTCAAAATACTCACATCAGCACTAATAACACCTCCAGTATCTAATTTCAGCCTTCCATATACGGAAGTATACGATTTGTCATATTTGACTGGTTTGTCTGAAACATATTTTTAAAAGTAGCCATAGTCACCTTACTAATACTGCGGCCAACAGAAAATACAGAGTAAGCACCTGTTTCAGGAAATATAAATTTGAAACATATTAAGTTCACTACATAATTCTAAAACAATAACCTTAAAAACGATGTGATGGAATAAAACACACACAACTCAGATATTCGATGTCAGATTAAAATGTATTATACTGTACCTCAAAGCATAAATAAAACTTCAAAACACTTTGAATTTCTTCCACTTCAGGTACCGCAACATGCATAGAATTACGAAAAATTGTTGAGGTTGTACAATTACAGCTTTTTAACGCAATTTTTTGGGTGGCATGGTGTTCTAATGTCGAAATAACCACACACACTGTGAACTTATGAAACAAAAAACTCAAGCCCAATCAAGGTATAAAAACAGATAAAAACAGGAGCTTTCACTCAGTAAATAAATAAAACTATATAACTGTTAATAAATAAATAATACCTTACTGTTAAACTGAATTAACTAAACAATGGCAATTCATAAAGGGCAAAATAAACCAATAACTTAAACAAATAAAGTCATTAAGTAAATAATTCAACAGATTACGTAATAAATTTACACTTATAAACCACATAAAATAAAAATTATGAAACAAGTACAACGAATAGTAAAAGGAACAAAACATAATTACATTATGAAATAACTACAATGAATAATAAAATAAAAGCAAATGAACAATAAATAATAAACCATTAACACCATTAACTTTAGACCACTGACTTTAAACCATTGCCGTTTTTTGTTTAAGTTATTGGTTTATTTTGCACTTTAAGAATTGCCATTGTTTAGCTAATTCAGTTTAACATACGGTATTAGTATTATTTTATTTATTTACAGTAGTATAGTTTTATTTATTTATTAATTATTTAGTTTATTAGGAATATTTAATTGTTTGAATACTTATTTATTTGGTTGCCCGTAGGGTTGTAAAGTTTGACCTTGTTGCACCAGGAATGAAGAGAATATTTGTGTGTGTGAGATGCTTGGCTGCAGGGAAGGCTGCTCTGTATGGCTTGTTGTTGCTTAACAACAGTGGGAGGAGCCAGGTTTGAATGTGGTGGCAGTTGAGAATGGCCAGTAAGACTGGGCGAAAAGCTCCTGTTTTATCTGTTTTTATACGGTGATTGGGCTTGAGTTTTTAATGTAGAAATATTAGTTAAAATATTATTCGAAATATTAATCAGAATGGAAAGTGCCGTTGCGTACCGCGAAATTTATACAAGCGTGAACCAATTTATAATTACACCCAAATAATTTTATGTAGGCAGTAGATAATAGTTTTTGACTTACACTCAGTATCGAAGTGCTGCTTGCCCATATAGACCTATTTTAAATAAATTACACCAAATTTGAAATTTGGCATGAATAGCTAATAAAAATACAGATAACGTTAGCTCTCTGCAATTGTAGACAATGCAAATGAACGGATTTCGTCACTGTGTATTCCTGGAACAGGAATCGGAAGTGTTATTCATCTTTATGTTTCTGACTACATTCGACATATTGAAATTATTGCAATAATACCTAGTTTAAAAACACTCGTTTTATCGGCAGCAACAAAAATAATAAGCATTGAATAGTCATAGTATAGAAAGTTACCTTTCTCGTTTTCAACTTCCCAGTCAATGGCGTCGGCCTCAGTACGAGGCGAAAACGGAGAAACAAAATGCGGCCCCATCCGTTTGAAAGAGGCAGGAATGTACTAAATCCAGTTAAATTTGTGAACATAAGGAGTCAGGGAACAAGGTGAGTGACCCAGTGAAAAGGATAAAGGAACATAGTGTGAATAATCAAGGTTTTTAAGTACGAAGGCTGAAGATACAGACGAAAGTGGACTCGCCCAAGGACTGGAGGTGTTACTTAACGAACGCAAAAAGTGCGTTCGTTTTGGGTAGCGAAACTGAAACAGAAATACAACGGATAATTTTGAAAAATAAACATGTCTGAATTAAATTGTGACAAATGCGAGGAAGCACTGACAGCAGGTGAATTTGCTACATGTTTTGGTGGGTGCCAGATGAATCTTCACTATGAATGTTCCATACAAAAAAATGAATGGATAAAGAAATCTGTTCCTATGAGGAAAAAATGGAAATGTGAAAAGTGTGCGGAACCAAAACAAAGAAAAGACACAAATGAAGAAGCAGAAGAAGAAGGAAACAAAAACAAAAAACAAAAAGAGAAAAAAATCACTAGTGACAAAAAGAACGAGGAAAAAGAAACGAAAAAGCAAAATAATACAAATGAGGAGGACATAAAAGAAATGAAAATTTTGCTTTTCAAGATGGACCAAAAAATTAATATGCTACTAGAGACAAGAGAAAAAGTGCAAGAATTGTGTCAAAGTGTCGAATTTTTAAACCATGAAGTGGAAGACCTTAAAAAGGCAAATGAGGAAAGGAAAAATGAAATCAAAGAACTTAAAGTAATAAATGAAGAAATGAAGGTAGAATTAAACAATATGAACATCATGAAAGAAGATATAAACACAATGAAAATTGAACAATATGAACAAGAACAATACATGAGAAACAAAAATATTGAAATAGCCAATGTGGATGACTGCCAGGAGGAAGATATTGTGGACACGATCGAAAGAATTGCAAAACAATTCGATATTAAACATGACATAACAGAAGTGGAAAAAGCACACAGGGTCCCAACACGAAACCCGAATAAAACACCAAACATCGTGATACAATTTAAGACAAGAGAAGATAGAGACAAATGGATTAAAAGCAGGAAGAAAACGACAACAAACGATGACTGCTTCAAAAACGGAAATGGAAGGAGAATTTTTATTAATGAACATATGACACCATATAATAGAAACCTGTTCTGGAAGACGAAGGAACACGCAAAGAAAAATGACGTCAAATTTGTTTGGTTCAGGGAGGGAAAGGTAAGAATGAAAAAGCACGAAAGTCAGAAAATTACCAAAATTGTAAGGAGTGAAAGTGATTTATTATAAGATGGAAGACACGGAAAGTATAAATTATATTGTTGAAGATTCAAAAAACATGAGGAAGTGTTTAAATGAAAACACTGGTGTGGATTACTGTACGATTAGAATAATGCATGTGAACATCAGAAGTTTGAGAAAGAATTGGAATGACTTTTGTTTTGAGTTAAAAGAAATGAAAATCGAATGGGATATTATAGTACTTACGGAAATTAATATTAAAGAGAATGAATCAAATTTATATAAATTGGATGCATTTGAACAGGAAGTTATTACGAGACAAGATACATGTAGAGGAGGGGGCATCATGATGTTCTTGAATAACAAATTGAAAACAGAGGTCGATAAAATCAAAATTGACACAAATGATTGTATTAAAACCCAAATGAATAAAAATAATATTGAAATGACAATTTTTGCTGTATATAGGCAGCCAAAAACGGATAAAAAAAAATTTGCTAAAGAAATGAAAAAATTGTTGAAAGAGACGAAAGATAAAGATAACGTATGTTTTCTTGGCGATTTCAATATTGACATCTTAAAAAAGGAAAGCAGAGAAAAGAATCAAAACCGATGTGAGACTTATGAAAATAACCTTGCTCAATATGGGTTCGAACACAAAATCACAACGGTCATTAGAGAGGAAATAAGCAATAATAAAATAAGTAAATCGTGTATCGACCATATCGCACTTAGAACTAAAAAACTGCACAGTATGGGAATTGTAAATCAAACTAAAATTGCTGATCACTACTTGACAGCGATGGTGTGCGGAAATAAGATAAAAATAAATGATGACGAGAAGATTAATTTAATGAATATAAAAAAAATAGTGGACAAAAATAAAATAATTGAGGACCTTGAAAAAATAAAATGGGAATATTTAAAGCAGCTGAAAACTACTGATGAAATATATATAGAAATTGAAGCACAAATAAAAAATATTTATGAAAAAAATACCAAAACAATCAAAAGCCATAAGACAAATAAGGGAAAGGAAGGTGAAAAAAAATACTTTAAAGAATGGATTTCGGAAAAAACTAAGAAATATATTAGAGAAAAAAATAAACTATGGCACAAGATTAAAAAAAATAATTATAATAATGAGGAACTAAATATATCTTATAGAATGCACAAAAAATTAGCTGAAGAGAGCAGTTATAAGGATCAACAAGATTTTTTTAGAAGTAAGATTGAAGCAAGCAAAAAGGATCCTAAATTAACATGGAAAACTATAAATGAAATAACGGGTAAGAGAAATAATAGTATTGATGATACCATTAAAAAAACTTTAAACAGAGTAACTTAGACAAAATAAGAAATGAATTTAATTTAAATTTTTCAAGTCAAGCTGAAAAATTAAAAAAAAAATAATTTTTCACTGGGAAGTAATTTTACCGATTTTGATTATAAGGAAATTAATAAAACTATGTGGGTTGAGAAACCAGATAAACACACTATATTAAAAATACTGCATGAAATAAGAGATACTGGCGCAATTGGTGCAGATGAAATTATATTAAAAAACATAATTGATACAAAAAATAACAGTGCAGTCTTCTTGGAGATATTAATTGACAAAATAATTGAAACAGAGTGTTGGCCTGACAAACTAAAAATTCAACAAATCAGACCCATTTATAAGAAAGGGAAAAAAAATGAGTACGATAACTACAGACCAATTTCAATTTTGCCTGCAATTAATAAAATATGTGAAAAGTTTTTTGCTAATCAAATTTCTGGCTTTATAAATAAATTTTCCATTATTACTAAAAAACAATACGGATTTCAAAAGGGAAGGGGAACAACTGAAGCATTAAAATTTTTAAATGATAAGATTGCCATAGCACTTAATAAGAATGAATATTTTGGTTGCATTTTTATTGATCTTCAGAAAGCATTTGACTCGATAAACAGACATATTCTGATTGAAAAAATGAAAAAACTGGGTCTAAGAGGCAAAATAAATAACATTATTAAAACTTATCTTGAAAATAGAAGATGTGTAACCAAAATTGATAAAGGCATAAGCAAGGAAATTCCAAATAATGATGGTGTGCCACAAGGATCAATATTAGGACCAATTCTCTTCTTACTATACATAAATGATATTGAAAGATTAACCGAAAATATTATTTTGTTCGCAGATGATATTTGTCTTTTTTGTTACGGAGATAATTATTTACAAACTATGGGTACACTGCAACTGGATTTTGACAAAATACAAGAATGGTGTTGGAAAAACCAGGTCTTTATCAATGAGGACAAAACAATAAATATGGACATTTCAACGGGCACAAAGAAATTAGGTCAGGAGGCAAAAATAAAAATTTACTCTGACAATAAAAAAAATTTATATAAAATCATGAAGAAAGAAAGTAAGGTTAAATACTTAGGATACTGCATTGACAATAAATGGAAGCATGAAGATCATGTAGACAACATTATTATAAAAATAAAAAAACTAATGCCTAAATTATATCAAATAAGAAAGGCAATAAACGATAGAAATAAAAAACTAATTTACACAGCGTGGATTGAAGCAAATTTGCTGTATGCCTGCGAAATCTACAGTAATGCAAGCAATTACATGTTGAATAAATTACAAAAATTACAGAATAAAGTACTAAAAGTATTGTTTCAAAATAATAACGTGAAGGAAATCAGAGATAGACATAAAATACTTAATGTAAAAAATCTGTGCAATTATACGATAACAATAAGAAATTTTTTTCCATTAACAAATTTACTTCAAAATCAAAAAGCGAAATCGAAACTTAGAAAAGACCATTTATTCCTACCTTTATGGTCTAATAAATACGGAAAAATGACGACTGTATATAATTCTGTGAAAAACTTCAATAAAATACCAAACACATTAAAAACAATTAAAGGATATAATGAACTTAAGCAAAAAATGAAAAACTACTGGATTAATTATATTGATGGGGATAAATAAATGAATTGAGGGGTTTTTGATTCAGAGTTAATTAGTTGAGAAGTTGTATAGGGTTTAAAAATAAAATTGAAAAATGGCTAAAATGATCGTTTCTGACATACATTTTTGAATAGAACTGTATAAAGAGGGCTATAAGGTACGAGAAAGGAGAAGTACCAAATTATGCAATATAGTTTATGGTTCTGATGGTTTTGTTTTTTAAATTGCTAGAAATGTATATTATTTTGTTGATGGGTTGTAATGTAATGTTGCCACTAATAAGTGTTTGCTCACTTCGTGGCATCTTTCTTTCTTTAATAAAAAAAAAAAAAAAAAAAAGTGTGGATGAAGAATTTATAACAAACCAGATGTTAGGTTACGTAGGAAAACTTACAATTACTTAATATGACGTACTTGCAATATTGCCTTCACAAATCGATACAGGTGCAGCCCAATTGGTATTTATCATGGATAATGTAGATGGCAGCTCCCGATCTCAACTAGTAAATGTTTCATCTTCCATGAGGGTTCTCAGAATGCATGCTCTAATTATATTCTGGAACAGGACACGTTGACTTCGGTTTTAGAGGTTAGGGACCTTGGTGCGTGGTTCTCCCAGACCCTTAAGTCATCCGTTCACTGCCACAAAATCTCGGGTATGGCCTTTCGTTGGGCAGCTTTTGTTAATAAATACTTTACGTCGGGGCACTGGTGCACCAGGGTTTGGGCTTTCAAAGTTTTTGTACGAATACTCTCAGAGTATGCAACCCCAGTGTGGCCACCTAATATGGTGGGAGATGTCGTCCTACTTGAGACTGTCCAGCGAAAATTTATCAAGCGTCTTCCTGGCTTCTGAGATTTGAGTTACCAAGAACGACTAAAACGGACTGGGCTGGAACTTCTTGAATTAAGACGTATCAAATTTGATCTTATTTTAACATTTAAGATATTTGATGGTCTGACTGCTGTCAGTCTTCCATTCTTTGAATTTGGCGCCAGGAACAGATCTGAT
This sequence comes from Lithobius niger, assembly GCA_023313725.1. Taxonomy (NCBI): domain Eukaryota; kingdom Metazoa; phylum Arthropoda; class Chilopoda; order Lithobiomorpha; family Lithobiidae; genus Lithobius; species Lithobius niger. The sequence goes on from JAHWFP010127176.1 coordinate 16,243, forward strand.
ATGTACTCGGGGTCATAAATAGAAACTACTAGACAGGTTTCCAATCATAATACCCGCCAAAATTTTTTTGAGTTACGATGGTCCACATTTGGAATGTGCTGAGTAAACAAACGGCAAACCTGTCCACAGTGTATGGGTTTCGTTGCTCACTGTAATCAGAAAACCTTCTACCTTTTCTTAAACACCCAATCTAGGTTACGGTATTAGTGGCTCGCCGCCCTTCCGTTATCCTCCCACTTTAACGTGGTGAAACCTTTTATTTATTACAAAACATGTTTTCACGAGAACCGGCTCAGTAGGGATGAATCCACGCTTTCACTACCAGTTATGCCCAGACACGACACTGCTAATGATCGCCTTAAATAAATGCAGATGCAAAACTATTTCCGTAGCCTTTTGAACTTGAATGTTAAACTGACCAAGAAGGAATTGAACCCTAAACCTTTGAGACACATAGGCCGAAGTACACTGTTAAGCCTTAATGACACGGCAAATAGTAAAGGGTCATAGGCAGCATTTAACACGCACGTATATACACAAGCAAACACTTTCAAATAGCTAATCAGAAAGGAACACACAATAAAGTGGAAAACAGGAATAAACAGAAAGGATAGCTAAATTAGTTTGATAAGTCGTTCATACATACAGAGGCAGAGTGTATTTATCATCATACTAGACATTAATTTTTTTTCTGTCATTTTAAATGACTTGGCAATACTGGCTAATGTTCCTTGAAAATCTGGGTGCAATATTCAGTCAACTACGTTTGAGCTTTTTGCTTTTTGGTGTGATGCTCTTTGCTGGTGTTTTTCATCATAGTTTATTTTTTTTAATTTTTGATAGGCCTATGCTATGTTTCATATTAATTTCAGAAGCCTTTTGTTTGCTCCCACACATAGTTTCTGTTTCGCTATTTGCAGATTCTTTCCGACATCGCCAGCAAGTAAAATCAAATGTTAGCCGCGGTGGTTAAGCTGGCAAAGAGCATGCCACCGCCTATAATGCTTACATTGTTTATATTTATTGAAAAGTATCTTTCCTAGATTTAAAATATTAACAATAAAGCATTTAATTGCAAGCCAAACTTTCATCAGTAACGACAGTAATTTATAATACTCAAAAGATTCCAAAGAAATGCGGCTGCCTACACCAACTCCTACGACAATGTGGAAGCGCACACCTTTGGCACATACTAATATGCAAACGCTAATTTTTTTTAAAGTTGGAATTATAACAATTATAGGTCATATGGTGTTGGCTCGGGTGTGAAGATAGCATTTAAATAATTGCAAAGCTTTCAAAATTTTAGGCCTAATTTTTAGCTGCCATTTTAATATCGTAAGTGACAACAGCAGAGAAAATAGACCTATAGCATTCGAGTTTAAGCCTATCCAACCTCATTAATCTTGAAATTACTGTACGAAGCCATCTTATTGTTCCGTGTTGCGGGCAAAACACATCATTTGCTGTTTTCTTTCGTTTTGTAAAGCCGTTTCGTCATGCAGAGGCTATGTTTAGGTTTCACATTTGAGATTCCCGTTGATAGTCTAAATGCCAGTTCGGTCGCCATGTTTTGGAAAAATCCTCCATGTATTCTTTTTCACGTAAGACGAAAGTGAGTCGTTAATAGGATTTTTTTTCCTATTCACCTGCTTTTCTCTAGTTGTTAAAATGCGATAATTAAAATAACGTTATTAATTCGTTGAGTTGTGTAGAAAAAGATTGTTACCTATAAGGAATCAACGTTGCTTGGTTTTCACGGTTTGTAAAAGTTCGCATGGTTAACAGCAACACAGTGTATGCTTCGTCGGAATTACTTAACTATTCAGAATTCCAAATTTACAATCGATAAATAGAAAAATCGTAATTTACTGGATTATAATTGATCAATTCACGGCGAATTCGAGATCAGCAATGCTTTTGGGGCTGTCTAGCAATGTGGCAAATTTCATAGCAATCTTTCCTTTGGTTTGTGCTCTACTCATACTACAAAAGTCTAACCAATCAACCAACCAACCAAAATTTTGCAATTCGGTGTCCGTTATAGGCTATGCTGTGCTCGTTTCGCTCATTCCACTTCGCCAATAAACACAATCTGCTTATTATGTGGGACTCACGTGTGCAAAAAATGCACTATCTTATTTTTTCGGTGTCATGACTTTATTGACCCAAGCCTTGAACCATAAATCAATATTATTAATATTGCACACTGTTATCAAATTTCAAAACAACATTATTAATCAATATTAAACAACAACGATATTTTTTTGTGAGTACCTTAGAAATGTAAAAATTGCTTTTGTGAAAGCCGACTTCTACGATCGTTGCAAGCTAGGCAGGAAGTATTTAAATACTTACCTACTCGAATAACTACGCACAATCCCCTTACAGTCAGGACTTTAAACACTGTGACATTCGAAGACAGGACCTAAATATTACAACAGAAGAAAAAAGACTTTTGTTAGGCCTTCTGTAACAACTTCCCTTAATTTTTTGACACTTACGATAATTATTTGTTTCTCCAAGAATGGACCAAATTGATGAAACCGTAGGCCAAAGGTTTCTCATCAAAATAATAATAAGTAATTACTGTTAAGATTATTTAACACTTATAACTCAAAACCTATAAGAGATAAAATTACAGACCAAAATGTAAACGTAAGATTACATAATACTTAAATAAAAAAGGTTAACTAAAGTAAAGGGTAAAGAGTAACTAAATAAAAGGACATAAAAGATAAATAAATGGCAAATGAGAGTAAATAAAGATTTAGAGCGATCATACAAAGTAAAATATGTAAATGGGGAAAATAAATAAATCAAGTTATAATATAAAAACCAATTATGTAATTTTTTATATAAAATTTTGACGAGCCTTACGTCAGCCGAAGCAACTAATGCTTGAACCAGCTCAATTTTGAACATTACCAGATTTTTTTAGAGAAGAAGAAATCTGGTAAAGGGAGGTGCCAACCCGGGGATTCGACCCGGGAAACCTCCATTCATAGTCGGGGCCGAAAGATTGTCCAGAATTAGCCAGAATACATCCCATAGCCACTGAAGAAGCATGGTAGCCTATCATGCTACCCTGGCCGGCAGTCCTGGCGGGGACTTTGCCAAGGTCCCCTTTCCAGGGGTTCGACCAGATCCGCAAACCTCCAGCAACCAGGCTGAGCTCTCTCATAACTCAGTCACGATGACCACCATTGATTTAAATGAAAGCATAAATAAGGATAAATAAAGAAAGAGTAAATAAAGGGTAAATAAAGTGAATAACCAGTAAATATGGGTAAATAAGTAACTCAATTTACAATATAGATACCAATATATAAACGGAAGAGTGAATACAGGATTAAAAAAAGAATAAACAGAGTAAATAAAAGGGACACAAAAACTAAATGAAAAATCGGATTTCTATTAATGTATTCTGTTTTTGAATTTCAAAGTTTCCGAATTTTGTAGTTTATAGTTTTCTAAAGGCAAATTTTTGAAAGCTCCTAAAGGATTCTCACTAAAATAATAATAACTTAAAATAAATAAATAAATTTACCACAGACATGGAAAGATGATAGATGGAGGGTGGGCTCACTAACACTGCTCCTAGACTACGAAAAGTGAACAAAAAAGTAACTAATCATAAAGGACCCTTCAAATGCATCTCAAGGGGTTCTTTATGGGAAAGTTGGTGAAACTCGGCTAGGATGGAAGACCAAACTGTCTCCGTGCTAAGGGCATTCCAGATCGGAACAATCCAAAACTGAAAAGAAGTTTCAATGACAGAAAAAATGCGAGATGGGGAAAACTAGTTTCCAGTCATTACTATGGGAAAACCTCAAGTGAGGTGCAAAATCAAATAATAGGAGATCATCTCTGAGAAACCTTGAGAAAAACTTTAAAGACCATGATTAAAACCGAACCGAAGTGTACGGAGCTCCAACAACTCCAAGTCTGTTCGGACCTTCGTAACAGACTTAATCAATACGGTTGATGTCACCAGCCAGGTAAGGGGGCCCGGAGTAGGATATTCAAGGAAAACCATTCAAGGATATTCAGGTATCTTGCAATACGTGAATTAATATCTGACATTTACGAGTTTATATTCTGAAGACCAATGTCCTTTTCAATTCTATATTCGACAAGTCTATTTAAAATTCTTATTGAAAGATCGTGAAGGGCCGGGAGTTCAAGGGCCCCATCTATGTTGCAATGATTGGTATCTCTAAGTTTTGATGATCATTCAAGAGGGGTACAGTGATCAAACTTGCAAACAAAGGGAGGTGTCTTCACAGTGTCAAAATATAGGATGCGGCATCGATTGTCGAAGGGTGGGCCTCCAACTCTTTCGCTAGCTTTACACCAGTCCTTGACATCAGACAGCTTCTGAAAAATACTCCACGGCACGAAAAATTTCAACCAGATGAGAACTAAAATAAAACAAGCAAGCTGCAGTGACTGCCTAGTTGCAACGGTCTTCTGTGCAGTTCCTCCACTTCCAATGTTGAGGCACACACCTCTATCCCGCACCAACAGCTAACGCTACTATACTAATCTAAAAGCAGTAACCATGACAACTGCCGGTTAAAAATGTATTAGCTTTTAGGCTAGTTTTCAATTTAGGCGTAATTGTTAGCTCTTAGGCCTAATTTAACCAGCAGTTTTAATTCGTAAATAGCAGCTAACGGAGATTTTGATTGTATAGAAAGCAAATTCATTTTTGCAACACGGTTCGCCTACGGACACACAGTTATAGTGTTATAACGTAACGCACAACGTAGCCTATATAGATCAGTGGTAGAAGGGAAGTGACGAGAGAGACGATGTTGAGGAAGCTAATAGCGACTCCTAGCAGCTTGACGTTGCCGTGGTAACGCGATTTTAGGCCTAATTTTCATTTTTTAGGCATAATTTTTTTAATGTAGTTTTAATTTTGTAAGTAACAGATAGGCCTAACGGAGAATTTGGTTCGACGGTAAGCCAATTCATTCATGCAACAATGCGACGAGACTATTTTAAAAGAATATAAAAACTCATTTGTTTTTATTGCGTGTTATCTTAGGGATTTCACTTCGACGATCAAACGTTATTATTTAGTTTAGTAACGTCGAAGAAATCTATTAGCTATAAGGAAGTAACGATGTTTTAATTTACCATTTTATTTAACTAACTTCTCACACTGAATCTAACGTTGTAAACAGTGGTCGTCTCTATCTGGTACCGTTGGGATGTTGAAAAAAGCTACGGACGGACGAACGGACAAAGTCGTCGCAATAGTCTTCTCAGCCGGTACGGCTGTACAGAAGACTAAAAGGAAAGAAAAAGAATCACCAGACAGCAAACCGCAGCAAACACAGCACACGGATACCAGGGTTAAAAAAACGTCGAGAACGAGGCTCAAATTCAAGTCAAAACAGAGAATCCAAGATGGCGGCTCACAAAGCCAGAGCAAATCTCCAATGAAGGAGTACACAAATCAGTCCTACAGACGGCGTCAAAGTGCAGCCACACTCTAATCTCCAACTAAACATGATCACCATGCATTCAAAATGGTGAAAAGACTCACCCAGGGAAGTCCACATGTTTAAAAACAAAATGACAATAAACATTATCGGGAGCAAATTAAGCCTGGTAACACACTTATCCTTAGTCCTTAGCTTGAGGCTTATTATAAGTATTATTATTATTAAGATAAACTTATTATTGCTAAGATTGTTAAACACTTATAAATTCAGGACCTTAAAGAGCTAGAACTACACACCAAAATGTAAATGTACATATGTAAAATTAATGTACATATTACTTAAATAAATAAAGGGCAAATGAAGTAAATAAAGAGTAAATAAACGTTAAATAAACGGCAAATAAGGGTAAATAAAGATTTGCAAACAATATAAAAACCAATGTGTAAATGAGAGTAAATAAAGGGTAAACAAACACTAAATGACTAATCAGATTTTTACTAACGTTTGTTGTTTTAGAACGTCAGTTTTTTTTATTTTATAGTTCATGTTTTAGAAAGAATAGTTTTCTAAAGGAATGGCTTTTTGAAAGTATTTCGAACAATTCGAAAAGGTAATTTTCGAAAACTTTTCAACTATTGAATAGTTAGTAAAGTTAGAAAGGCTTCGAAACATTCAAATGTTTTTTTAATGTTCTAGTTTCCGAAATTTTTCAGTATAGGATTTTACATTTTATAGTGTTGACAATTAAAGCCAGTTAAGTCACAGCACTGTGACACAGACGCAGCTGCTTGCTGTACTCATTGCACACGCCTGTATATTGTGCATTTCAGTAATTCTACTTATTTTTGTGGATGATTGCTTCATCTGCTGGGGGGAATAAGAGTGTAGCCAGATATACAACAAAACACTATAGTTAACAAAATAAACCATCATTCAACAGCAGATTCAACCTATAGGCTGCCGAACCAAATTTTTCTGCAAATTTATCCCTTCTGTTTTGTTTCCCTTGGCTTTTTTCTATGTGGTTTTTTCGTAGTTTTTTCCTTGTACCTTAAAATCAGCAGGTTCTTTGAGTTTTTGAGTTTGAGTTTAACTGATTCAATGAGTTGGTGCCAATAAAATGGAGTTATGTTAGCTCTTTACATTTTCTAGCTTTCAGTTCAGTAGTACCCAAATCAGAATCTGTGGACGGATGCAAAAGAGAAATTTATACGGGTCGCTTTTACATGGAACGCGAACTGGAAAGAAATCAGACGCCAGGTCCCAGTGACTTGCTCTTCTGTTTTGTTTGGTGATGAATACGAAAGTAAAATGCCGTCTTCCTGTACCTCCTGTTGCATTTTTCAAAATTAAACATAATTCAATGTTGCAAGAAATAACCAGGACACATACCTTCTTTTTATGAACATCACTCATAAATGCCAATTTCGTGAATTAGGGCATAGTTGTTTTCACCGTCTCAAATCTAACTTTTGCGAAGGTTTAAATCATCTGCATTGCAAATTACAAAAACCATGCATTGCTTAAGTGCAACCTCTGAATATATTAAGTGAATAGGTTTGAATAGGTAGTAAAAGTGGAATACCTAATGAAAATTATTTATTGATTACTTTTAGATCGATATTGTTGATGTATTTATTGTGGAAGGAGGACGTTAAGATGTTGAAAACCAACTACTGACGTCAACAGCAGAAACAGTTACAAAGACCAAGAGTCAGTACAAAATGCCATCCATCCAACATACAGGCTTAGAACTCACAGCATTAAATCAGTCAGTAATTTGCCTAATGGCTTTTTCGCTATGAACAAGAGTACTGTAGGTTGCAGAAGTAAACTGCAAGGCCCTTACTTTTCTATACCTATGGTCAGTTGCCGTGGCTTTGTCGAATCAAAAATATTTTTTCAGCTTTTGAAAATAAACATTGGACGTCATCAGAAAGCTAGTAAACTCTTCAGCAGATTTTGGTGCCAAACCAGTTATAAAAGAAATGAAACTAATGCTGCAGTGTTTTGCTACTAACAGATGAAGTGTCCAATGAGAACTGTACAGTACATTTTTGCATGCATAGCAGCATGTTGAAAGTTGTCACAAGATTCAGGAAATAAACCATTGCAGGGGGATAGGAATTAAGATCACATCAAACCTAAAAATAAAAGACTCAGCTAATTTCTTTGCAGTTTGGTTCACCTACATATTTCTATATTTTGATTCGGACCTGTCTGCAAACTAAATTAATTGTTTTCAAAGTATATCATTGTGCCATCCAAGCAAAGCGACAAACACTTTACATTGAATATTCTAAAGATGTGTGCAATGTATTTGAAATTCATAAGTTGCTCGACTCGAATCAGGACTTATCACCTTGACATTTACAAAGTATACTTGGTAGAGTTTGGTTTGGCATTACTCAGCCAAATGATGGTTCAGACTGTTGATATTGATGTAAAATGTTAGTAATATAGATTTCACGTATTCTATAGATTATTTTCATCTTAGCAATTAAGAAAGCTTAAATACAATGGCAACATTTTAATTACTAGCTGGTTTGGCAGTGGTTACATATACAGAATACAAAACGTTTAAACAGTAGGTGCCATAATTTCTTTTACCTGAAGTTGGTCGATAACTAATACTTACATTGTTTACAAAAATCTCCATGTCGCTGACAATAATCTTATCTTCATCCCATATTTTATTTTTCTTATAGTAACCTATAATTTCAAAGTTAACATTATGACTTTCTCGAGCTATGATGAAAGCATTTTCAGGACAAACACCCAATAAAGGAAAATCAATAGTATCATTCGTTTTATAAAACGTATTCACGTCAGTTGGATCATTGAAAAAATGGGCAATTCTTTCTGAACACTGGTAGACGCAAAGTCCAGCAGCTAAAATAGATATGCCAAGCCATACTACTCGTAATGTACTCGATGAATCTCCTTTCATAACGTGTTCAAATCCGGGAATTTTGATGTCGACATTTTGTTTTGCTTTTTTAAGAACAGAGATTGTTAGAATCAATTTTCTGTCCTGATTTTTTGGAGTTATCTTTTTTGGCTTCAAACACGGTTTAAAGACCAATTTCCAGCGAGCAACAGTAGCAAGTATTAATTCAATAAGAGTCAAACCGCATAAGCCTAAGAATAAACCAAGTGCACCTCCAATGTCAGAGAAGAGAGCAATGATATTGTATGCAGGATGCTCTTCAACCACTTCCATTTTAGCATCTCCAAATTGGAAAGTGGCCAGTGAATTCCCATCAGCTCTTTGAAAACGATAATGTGCTATTGTATACAATATTTCTCTGCATCTTTTTGGACAGTTACAATGTTGCAAATTTATTGTTTTCAATGTCGTATTAGTCGCGTTCATGACAGTCCTGATTCCTGTTTTACTTGAACATTTTGGAATATTTCGGTCGATATTCATGAAAGGTAACCTGTAAAAAAACAAAGACTGAAGTATAACTGTGTTTTTAGTCAAGAGAAAAAATATATTGCAAGAGCACAAGTCTGTTTTTTCTAACATAAATTTAACAAATCATGGTTCATGCATCAGTATTTTCTCGACTTGTAATGTTAAGCGAAGGCAATGGTTTTATCGTTTGGAATATTTTCATCATGTTCGTAGGTATTTGTTGAATGGTACCTGCATGGCTTCAAGCATTTACTACAGATTGACTTTTCAATGCAAATGTCCAGACATTGGCTGACGTAACGGCTTGAATGACACGGTTGGCGCATTTTTTCACGAATTTTCTATAAAAAAAATTGAATTCATTAACAGAATACCAAACCACCAGGGTTTAGCTCATTTGCACGCTAGTGGGTATTTACAGAAAGAAACTTGTAAATATTTTGTTATTCGTTACTGATTTTAACTTGTACTTTTGGGCAAAGCCGGCACAGTCCCCCCCCCCACCACCACCCCCAAAAATAATAAAATTATTCCGGATCAAAAATTATGGTTGCATTTCACGTTTACCATTGGTTTCTCCAACTTAAACGAACTTCTTGCTAGTTATGTAACAAGTAAACTTACAACCGGCTTTTTGCTAAATATGTTTTAAGTTGTATGCCTGCTGTTTTAATTTGTGAATATACGGTATTTCATTGTGGTGTTTGTGATAACTAACAGGCCTCCACACCAGGGTATTTTTAGTTCCATGGTTTGATGAGATGTGTGGTTATTCATGACGGCAAAATGTGGAATGTATGTAGGTAAAATGAAGATAAAATGTGCTACTAATATGTACGGCATAAACAATGTTGAAAGCTTGGATATATAATTTCTTTCGTACTCAATGAAGAAATGTCAGACGGCTTTACTCACATTATACTGAAACGTTTCATTAACATATTACCTAATTATTGAAACTGCATCTTACGTCAGATTCTCACCTTACAGATCACTGCAATTACTGTACTTACCACGACATGGGACATGCATGCGTAACTTGGAGTAGAGTTTGTTTTTCAGGTAAGGTAACTTGTAAGGCATACACTACCCCCCCCCACCACCCGCAAAAAAAAAGTGATGAATTGCCAACTTGGTTGGGAGGTAAGTGGGCAGGAAAGAAAGCATAGTGCGGTTTGACAGGCACTCGCGACGCCACAGGAAAACTTAAAAACCAACTAAAATATGAAAAAAAAAACCAAGTTTTTTTTGCGATTATTCGAATGGAATACATCCTATTCGAATATGCTCTTAAGGAAAGGACATTCGAATATTCGTCCGACCCCTACAGCAGCTTGGCTGCTGCCCTCCATGTTGAAGCATGTCCATTTGGCTTGCCATTTATTGTCTCTAACTATTTAGCTGCATGTTCTGCACTACCACTGCATCTGCACTGCTACGTGTATAGAGAAGTAAAGGTCACGTAATAAACGAAGTCACTTCAGCTAAGACATCCCACGACCGGAAGTAACTTTTGTTTCATTTTATAGTAGGTAGCCCTTTCGGACACGAGACGTCACCTCTGGCCTTGTCATTTGTCCTCACTCCAGGTCACACTGGGACTACATTTTCAAGATAGTAAGAAGTAGCACTGCCGCTGATGAGATGGTTAGGAACTCTTCTGGTAATTTGACCTATGATGTGACCTCCAGTGTGAGTCTGGTCTGGGGGTGTCCCAAATATCGTAATGCACTTCTACTCCTGTTGGCCTATTTCTTTGGGGAATAATGTAAGCCTTTCATCCTCAACTTAATTTGCTGTGTTTGTATGAACTGTCAGCAACATAGTCCATTCAATTTACCAGCAGATTAAACCTCGAACGACTGCGTTAGGTAATTTCCCGCTCCCACTTCTCGGTATTCACACATCCACGCCTCGACCATGGCAGCGCGCAGTGGCCAACAAATGAACCATTTTGACAAGCAAGTCTGTGCATAGATCAGCGAGATGGTGACAATCAAACCATGGTGCGTACGGTAATGCACCTGCGATAGTAGATATTCCTGTAAACCACACAAAAAACTCGAATTTATAGATTTCCTGACAATCAAATCTTTCCTGTGAAATGCCAACGATGGGTTTTAGCTTGCAGCAGGAAAGATTTTACTGCTTCAAACGCCACACGAAGGACCCCTACATCATTCTGTTCTCATCACTTCGTAGGCCAAAGCAGCCCAAGTAAAGAAAAACAAAATCTATAAAATTAAGGTCGTAGGAAAAAAAATTTGCATAAGAAGCTCAGGGCAAAAGAGGTACGTGGAAGAAAGGTACAGCGAAAATGCTCCAGGAAAAAAAGTCAGAGGAAAAAACGTATGAGGAAAAATGTGCCGGGAAAAAGGTCTGTGGCAAAAAGGTCCGAGGAAAAAGGTCCATGGAAAAAAATAGCCCTACAAACGGAATGCCATCATATCGCAAAAGTATAAAAATATTAGATAATTGTTGGTATTCCGTCTCAACATTCTGCATACCGAGTTACCTTACGCGTGGCTTGTTCTAATGAAAAGAAAAGCCTAGTCAGGAGACCAGGGAAACACAACCCAGGGCGAAACAATTCTGACCAAAACAAAATAGAGGAATCCAGTATATACATATGTAATTCAGGGATACTGTTAGGGGTGCCTGCTTTTTTTCTCATTCCTACTTTTCATTTTTTTTCACAAAGTGTCTATTAATTTTTTTGAATTTGCAGTATGTTTAATTTTAATCTTGTTTTTCCTCAAGTCTTGAATATTCTTCCAATTTGCATGCAGAGTTGGATACTGACCAATAATAGCTTTGTCAATAAAAGAAACATATATTTCTACAGAATTACGGCTTACTATGCAAAAAAAAAAAAAGTGTCATGGCATCGTAACAAGTCAAAACGCACCGTACAAAACCAATTTTCATATAACACTCTTCGGAAGGAATACTCAAAGTGTGTAAAACATCAGCATTATTTACGGGGGAAAAAAGAAGGCTACTTGAAGAAGGAAATCTTTTGGCCTTATTTCGTTTTTATAGCCAGAAAAGGAAATTCTCGAGAACCATTCCACCTCTATGAATGGATAACAAATTGTTTGCCGACTCGAGGGACAAGGCAAACACCTTTAGCAGTGAATTTTCTAAAAATGGAATTGGCGACAATGGATACCTACGATTTTTCCAAAACCAAATAAAACCCTAAGTTTTCTGCCTTGTCCAGACGTAATTTTCTCATGCAAGGATATTTCTTCTATTTTACTAAAAATGAAAACTAGCCATGCAGTTGCCCCTGAAGGCTTTTCGGCATTCTTCTACAAGCAGATTTGTTATAAAATACTTTGTCCACTGGAAACAATCTTTGGTTTATCCCTACAAACTGGCAAAACACCACGTGCCTGGTCTCGGGCAAATGTTGTTCCCATTTTTAAGAAGGGTAACCTGGCTGATCCAAAAAATTACGGACCGATTTCTCTGACCTTGGTTCTCTGCAAAATACTTGAATCCATAACTTGAAACGTGATGATGAAACACATCAATCTACATAACATTATTCTTAATGACCAGTTCGGCTTCCTGCCAGGTCGCTCCGCAGTACACCAATTACAAGGCGCATTGGATAAATGGACTGAGGTACTTGATTCGGGGATTCAGACAGGTGTCATTCTGTTTGATTGCAAACGGGCCTTCGAGTCGGTGGTCCATAACAAATTGTTGTTTAAACTTCAGCACTACGGCTTCGTGGGGAAATTACTTGATTGGATCAAATCCCTAATTACTGATCGTACTCAAAACGTAATCGTGGGAGAGGAAATTATTAGCAGCGTCCCATGGGGCTCGGTTCTGGGACCCCTACTTTTCGTTTTTTACTAAATGATTTAACAGCTTGCCATCAAAATACTTACCAAGGAAAACTTGCCGTTTATTTGAAGTTGTATTCTGCAACTTTTAAATTACTTAGATTTTTAGTGCCTTCAACCTGAAATCGACAATGTGGTTACTTCGTCCAGAGACTGGCAATTACCACTGGCTAAGGAAAAATGTATTTGTTTCCATGTTCGTAACAAACCCAATACTGTTGCATATTCTGTTTATTCACAAGTCTTAACATCAGTTGTTACCATTAAGATCTTGGAATTTGGTTTAAGGCGGGCTTGAAAACTTCCACTCATTGCAATTACATTTGTATGTCCTCAAATCGTAGGGCAGCAATTGTCAGACGCTGCTTCTCCTTGGGGAATCGTGATACTGGTCTTAAGTCTACGTTCACCCTATTCTCGAGTACGCAAGTCAGATTTGGTCACCGGGTCTCCTAAAGGACATTGCCCATATCAAGTCGGTACAGAGGCGATATATTAAGTCATTACCAGGCATGCTGAACTTAACCTACCCTCAGCGACTAAAAGTTTTAAACCTTGAGTCACTCGAATTACGTAGATTAAAGGCAGATCTCAAATTAACTTACTTGATCGTTCACGTTAAACAACCGCTAGTTCTCCCTCTGTTCGACCTGAGCAATCTTACTAAGACACGGGGTCACCAGTTTAAATTAAATATTCCCAAGTACCGTTTGAATTGTACAAAAATTTTTTGGGGGTTAGAGTAGTTCTCGCTTGGAACTCGTTGAGTACGTGATTAACTCGGCCAAGTCTGTGGGCGCATTCAGAAGGATGCTAAACGAATGTTGTTTTACAACTTTTTTAGCTCGTCCAGAGTTTTTGTTTTGATTTTTCTGTTCTGAGTGTGTGTTGTTGTTTTACTGCATCCCTTCGAGTGTTAGACCTAATGATTGTAAATTTTATCTTTTTTTTTTTTGGTGTTCTTGTAACTTTGGGGGTTGGCTGTTAGTGGTCTCTTACAATGACCTTTTCCAAACCCTCTGCTTTTCGTGTTAATTTTTTAGCTGAAATCCTTATGTAATTCAAATAACTAGTTACGGTAAAGACATCCAGGGCAATGTCTAGTTTCAAGTTTGGAACAGATTATACCAGTTCAAGGACGACTGTCACAGATTAAAAAAAAACTTATTACAGTCAGGTTTCGTGAATTCGTTTACACATTTTTAGGAACTGCACTTTGCCATGTTCGGCAAGCACAAACGTTTTCATTAGGACACATCTTTCTCAACCAAGATTTGATATTCTGTGATGCTGAACGATGCAACATTGCATTCGTAACAAATAAGAAATATTGTCATGCATTACTAAGTTTGTGTGTAGAAGCGTAGTTTCCAAGGATTGGTACCAGCTCTATGCACGAGCGCTGGCTGCAGTCTCCTTATTTGTCCGAATAGTTCATCTGGTCGTCGCAAGCAGTGCCACCATCATCGTGTGCGTTTGTGGTTATTGTGACAACATGACAGAACTTGCGAGCAGGATGTTCTCTAAATTAATCATTTATCCAAGATTAAACAATAAACCAGAATGGTGGGAATAAGTTTACGAGTTACCCTAATTTCCCGAAAGTCCATTCACAACTAAACCTTATGTCAGGCAATATTCTCACAATCTGTTCACATCAAGAAGACACCACAGCGAGCCACATGGATGTAATGTAGTAGTCAACATGGACGGCTCCATCATCTATTTGTGTTGGTCTTATGTTACGGTTGACCCAAATGAATTGCAGTTGAGTAAATTTGAAAACGCACATGTACACTGTAGCTAAACTTGCTGTGACTTGTGATGTGGGCGATGAGATGTAGATTTTAATTTTGGGTATTTTGAATGAGAATCTGAGTATCATGAAGGTGAATCTGCGAGATGAGTACGTTGCACTGAATAGTAGCCGTAGAAGATTTTACAGTTTATGTGTTTGTCTGCCTCCTATCTTTATGTTTGTATTTGTGTTTGTTTCCTTATTTTCAAGCAAAACACTTGTTTTTATTTGGAAAATAACAAGAAGTCTTTTGCGATCAATAACAATGATTATCTTACTTGTTCAATACGTAAATCAAGCTCTGGTGCAAACCCTTCCAAATATTCATAACCAGTCAATCGAGGCAAATACTTAACAAGTGCCGTATCTTCGTTGTCGTGAAACATTATCTAAACAAAAGCAGTTATGAGACTATATTAGGATTGCTCTTTCAGTAACCCAGAACTGAAATTGTTTTGTGACAACTTACTCGAATTTTCTTGGGTTTGAAAGAAGTCGGTGCTCTACGAATATCCGTGGCAACAGAGTCTCTTGATACGGCCACAGTCTTATTTACTGATACAAAGAAATATTTTTTATCATTAATTGTGAGCAGAGAAGCGTAGTGAACCTTATACTACAATTCGCATATCCAAATTTTCCCTGATCGAAAAATCATTTTCTAACCGTAATTTTTGTACTGTGAAACTTTTTTACTTTTTGTACTTTGCATTTTGCCAATTTTTCGTCTAGCAGTATTTAATTTTACATATCACTTATAAATGTCTGACTAAATACAGATGCAAACCTATTTACGTTGCCTTTTGGACTTATATGTCAGACAGCCTGAGCGGGGGAATCGAACCCACGACCTTTGAAATCAAAGGCCGAGGTTCTACCGCTGAGCCAGACTGACACGGCTTATAAACGTCCACAGCATCAGCTGATCAGCTTTTAAATTAAAATGAAATGTGTAGTTAGGGTGTGAAAATTTCATTTCATTTAAATTCAGCTTAGGAAAAAATACACAATTTAGGACATTTTACGAAGCTTATGCAATACACACTTTGGACGTCCACTGCAGACATAAAAATGGGTTCTAACGATTTCCGGAAAAAGCGTCCTGCCAACAGATTTCGCTGCTTTCGTGAGTTAGAACTGGGCAATACCCTCTCCATCTGTAATCGCATGCATCACTGACATTTGCCAACTTCAGAAATGTGAAAACTGGTTTTGTTATTTTGTTATTTTGACACGTTATAATTGTTCAGGTAAGTATCTTACAATTTTAACTCACGAAATGTGGAATGTGCAGTGAAGGATAAGAGCAAGTAAGCCAGAAGCACAGAAGAACAGACTAAAAAATAGTTAAAAACTTTTATTTTGGTACCAACATACATACTGGGTAGCGATACCTTTTTCAGAGAATAAAATAAAAAGATAAGAGCACCTCACATTGCATTCTTGGTTCCACCATGATGGTGTCGTTAGGGGTACGAGTATCCTGAAACATGGAAAAGGCCTGAAATGAGGATAAAAAATAAACCTATTGCCTTAACACAGCTTATAGTATTCAGTATTGGAACCATTTTACATGCAGAAATAACATGTCACTTTTTACACCAAGAATATCATATTTAACAGAATTGTTTACTGGAACGTGTTTGGAATAGGACAGAGATGTGCAGAATGAAAGTCGGAAGTGACGTGGAGGGCAGGCAGTGGAAAATCACTTCCGACATTCATTCTGCACGCCTCCATCCTACTCCACGCACTTCTCAGTAAGTAATCCAGTTAAAATCTGAAATTCTTGATGTAACAACCGGCATTATGCTTCTGCATGCACAATGATTCCAATACTGAATACTTTGAGATGTGTTAGGATGATAAATGTGTATTTTATCCTCATACCAGACCTTTTTCATGTTTTAGGATACTCGTACCACTAATGACACCAACATGCTGGAACAAAATGTGAGGTACTTTTGTCTTTTTATCTTTGTATATTTTATTCTCTGAAGAAAGTATCACTTCCCAGTATGTATGATGGCACATGTTTTAACTAATTTGTTGGGCCTGTTTGCCTGTGCTTCTAGCTAAGTGCTTGCTCGTAATTTAACTCAGTTAGTATAAATCGTTTACTACATTTTAACAGCATTTGATTTCAGAAGCTAGATCGCAGTTGTATTATTGGTAAACAATCATCGTTTTGAGCACGTTAGACACCAACGCCCTCTGTGATCCAATTTTTTCTAATGCTGCATACGTTTGTCCAACGAATGAAAATGAAACGATTTGTATGGAGGAATAACTCGTGGAGGAAAATTATCCCTTTTGAATGTTTTAGGAAGTGTTTTGTTCAAAAGCCAGGTAAACTAAGATACTTAACTGGGACGTTAAAGATGAGAAATGCTCACTACCCACCATCACCATCAGCATAATCCTGGGTCCTATGGCCCAACCTCGAAATACCTTTCTTGTCTTCTTGTAAATGCGAGAAGCCTAATAGCAAATATCTGTGATTTCCATTATCTTCTACTGCAAAATACTTATGATCTGTTTTTTATTGTTGAGTGTGGAGTGAAGTTGACGGCTTCTTTTATGAACGAACTGGTTCTTGGGGGTACCCCTTATTGTATTTTTAGAAGGGATCGTAACTCTAGAGCGGGGGGTATATGCTTGGTATACTGCCGCAGCATTGACATTTCTCCAAACGATTGCTCCAAACGTTGAGGCTTTTTGTGGTAACCTTAATCCCCTCAGGGACTAAATGTGTTCTATGTTATGTCCCTGATGGCTATGACAAATTCTCCCTTTCATCAATGTCCAGCTTCATAACCTCAATGCTAGGAAACTCTCCGTGTTTGGTTCTCTTGGACTTCAATCTATCCACTGTTGACTGGGACGTGGTAAGAGCAACAAATGCAATACAACAGGACTTTCTGAGCGACCTATTACAGTACGGACTCGGGCAGCTTGTCACCGAACCGACAAGGGGCAATCGAACTCTGGACCTCATTTTCACAAATGATGAAAGACTGGTTTTTGATATCGAAACCGATCAAAATCTGGGCCTCAGTGACCACCAGATGGTCAAATTTCGATTAAATATTCCTAACACAAAATCCAACAAAACCAAACCCCAACAAAAAGTCGATTTCCGTGCTCTCACTAATGTTCTTTCTCAAATTGATTGGTCCTCTACAATCGAAAACTGCAATACAACTGACAAGGCATGGTCAGGTTTCTCTACCATTCTCCAAAATGCATTGAAAAACTGTAGTCACCATGTCACTGGTCTCAGTCACAAAAAGAAACCCTCAATTGAGGTCCTGAAATTGGGCAGAAAAAAACGAATGGCTTGGAAACGCTACAAGGCATTTAGGTCTCCAGATAACCTTAAAAAATTTAACGAGCAACGTAAGGAATATTCATTAGCAGTAAAAAATCTTAAACTTTCATGTGAAAGGAAGCTTCTCTCAGATGGCTCGGCCACCAAATTGTTTCGCTTTTACAAAACACAAACAACCTCCCGATGACCGATTCTGCCTATTTTAAAGGGCAGTTCGTATGTTACTAGCCCAGTTTCAAAGGCGAATCTTTTTAATGCCTGTTTTACTTCAAATGGGGTTGTTGATGATAACATGCCATGTAACCCCAATCGACCTTTTCCAATCATTAAATGCGACTCTGTGGTTTTTACTCCATCAAATGTTTTTAGGGTCTAACTTCCCTGAAATCCAGCTACAGCGTTGGCCCAGATGGCTTCTCTGCGTATCTTTATCGTGAAATCAGACACTACATTTGTCGACCACTTGCTTTTATCTTCAGTCTTTCATTTGAGACTGGAACCTTGCCCAGTGTTTGACTTACGGCCAAGTTGTACCAATCTTCAAGAAGGGGAACACTTCAAACCCAGAAAACTATCGACCAATATCCCTAACAACGGTCCCTTGTAGGATTATGG
Source organism: Lithobius niger (assembly GCA_023313725.1). Classification (NCBI taxonomy): domain Eukaryota; kingdom Metazoa; phylum Arthropoda; class Chilopoda; order Lithobiomorpha; family Lithobiidae; genus Lithobius; species Lithobius niger. Next base: position 34,727 of record JAHWFP010127176.1, read on the forward strand.
AACATATCATTAGAGAACATATGCCCGTCTTGTCGAAAAACATCATCTAATAAATTCTGATCAATTCGGCTTTATGCCTGGAAGATCAACGACGTTACAACTTCTTAAATCACTTGACGTGTGGACTGAAACTCTTGACATCGGATTGTCAACCGTTGTCATTTTGTTTGATTTCAAAAAAGCATTCGACTCCGTGGTCCACCGAAAACTAGTAACAAAGCTAGAATATGCAGGTTTTGGGGGTAGACTTTTGACCTGGATCAAGGCATTCTTGATGGACAGAACACAATATGTTGCTGTGGAACACGGGTTATCGGCTACCCTGGGGATCATAAGTGGAGTACCGCAGGGATCAGTCCTAGGCCCCCTTCTATTTATTCTCTACTTATATGACCTGTCCCCCATCTCCAAATCATGTGAGCAAAGCAAGTTTGCTGATGACCTGCTTTGTCATACCCCAATTTTGGACAACGATAGCATATTTCTATTGCAGGGTGAGATAAATGGAATCCTTGAGTGGTGGACTGTATGGCAACTTCCAATTGCACAAACAAAATGTCAAACCCTTCATATTGGAAATTCAAACCCAAAACATACCTATTTTATTGATCATCTTAACCTATCAGCCGTATCTACAGCAAAGATTTTGGGAATTGTGCTTTGCTCTACCCTCAAACAATCTCCACATTGCGATTAAATCGTGAACTCGGCCCTTGGTCGACTCCACATCATAAGGCGTGTATTTGCCTCGGGAGAGACAAAGCCCTTAGTCCACGCCTTTCGAGTTTATGTCAGACCGCTCTTGGAGTATGCTAGTTCGGTGTTGTCCCCTCACATCGAATCCGTTCAGCGCCGTTTTGCCCGCTCCTTGGCGGGTCTTCAAGACCTTCCATATCCCACACGCCTGCAGCGTTTGAGACTGGAATCCCTAGAACTGCGACGACTGAAAGATGATCTATTTTTGGCTTTTAAGATTATTAGGGGTTTTCTCCCAATTGACATCCCCTTCTTTGAACTCTCGAATGTGAAAAAAACATGGGGCCACTGTTTTAAACTGGTAGTAAAGTCCAAAACCCGGCTGGACGTTCGATCTTCTTTCTTTGCGGTGAGAATTGTCAACCCGTGGAATGTGCTACCATCTAAATTAGTCCAGTCTCCCTCCCTTCGGACGTTCAGACGTGGACTCGACGAGTTCGACCTAAGACCGTTTTTAAGGAGACCAGAGTTCTGCCTGCCCACATTACCTCCATCCCCCTAGAGAACTGTTTGCGGGACTGGCGTCAGAGACCACGGTCCTGTCGTTTCCCTTCACACTATATTGGGTGTGACAAACCAAATATTATTATTATTATTATTATTATAAATCCATGCAATCGTGTTTGAAATTAAAGGTACCATTTTAGGGCTAAGTATAAAACACTACTCCTTATCCTTCCAGAATACATGCATAGAGTATTACTAGTAAATAATCCTATGCACTGAACTTCGATAACAATTTGAAGCAAAATATTTTAAGGCCTAGTTTGGCGTCAAAAATAAATACTTTAAACTACTAAACTATATATTTTGAATGCAGCTTCAGAAAACAATATAAGATACTAGACACATTAAGACTCTTATGCATCATAGATTATTTCTTAAATCCGTGAGATACACAAAATGAGTTTCCTTCTGCTAATTTGCAATAACCAATCACGTGGACAAGTAAAACAAAGGAAAAAGAAACAAACGAACAAATTAGAAAGAAAAAAAATACTTGTTACGATGGTGTGACAGGTTCCCGTTATTGTGCGCATAGTAGAGACTTCATGTTCGCCCTTCTGACGCCCCCAAACCTTAAAAAAAAAACAATAAAATTAGTTAATGATAATACGGTGCAATGACGATTGACACAATGTTCTTTTACTTTCGATCTATTTAGTTTCATTATCTAAGGGACACTTTTAGAACTGCCAAGAATAAAGTGGAAACAGTGGCTCAAGTGGCAATGCTCAACACAATATTTTGCGTACATGAGTTTGAACCTTCTTCATTGTTTAGTTCGATTCCTTATTATTTGTGTAATAAGTACCATAACTTTAAAAAATCATTTAATAGATGACGGATTTTCATCGTAAATTTAATAGTGTAGAAAATGCTATTAAAGTCTTCCAAATAGAATCAAGTAAGCATAAAAAATCCTTGTTTCATGAGTACTATTGGCACCTAAATAATAGTACTGACTCGGAATCAGGCTGCTATATCAGGGAAATAGAAAAGTAGCATGCAATGCAAAGAGTCGGCAAATTTTGGCTAATACACTATATAGGCTTTACTGGAAGTTTTGCCAGGCAACACACATCAAATGAGTGGGAAAATGGTGACCACCAACATTTACTGTCTTAGTTTAGCTGAAGAAAAAGGGGAGACAACTCCTCTATCCGCGTTGGCTGAGCATTAAAAAAAGAGGACTGCATTGACTGGGAAAACATTGAAATTCTTAAAATTGAACAATCAAAACAAAAAAGTTACCGGACTCCTGAAACAGCATGTTAATTTAAGGGAAACAATTGCAGTTTGTATAGGGAGAGGGGTCCATAACGATGTCTTCAGTTTTTTTTTAGCATTTACACCTCTCCAATTAAAAGGAGTAACTCATGCAAAAACAAATTTTAAACTGGTAGTTGCTAAAGTTTTTAAGTTTACAAAGTGTAAATTTGTCAATTAATTATACTTAGTCCTTGAATGGTGTTAACACGGCTTTACTGCTTTTTTTAACACTATTACAGCCAGTATGCAAGACAGAGGTGCGGCACTGATGAGGCCACTGGAAAGGGGTCGAAATGTCAGTGGCATGGGTTACTTGTTTTTATTGTCATTGTTTTCTAATGTGCTGAAGATAAGCAGTAAAAAAAAGAAAACGGTTTTTTAGAAACCATTTTCGACCAGCGAATCAGATCATTAAAAAAACGGCATAGTAAAACCATGCATGTAATGTTGAGCTTCCAAGTCAGAAAAGCCGAAATTAGCTATCCATCATATCGCTGTTTGCTCCCCAAGGCTTTCATTGCAAAACCATAGATACACGTCGTTTGGTCTAACTTAAAATAAATTCCCTTCCAAATTGTGTTGTAAGGGTTCATGCATTTTTGCTGTTAATCGTGGAACTAACAGGAAGACGATGACGGGAAGACAGGAAGATGATGGACAAACACACAAACGTGATTTTAAGTGCTTTGCATGAAATGCTAAACTAGTATTTCACAGGTGCCTTCCTGAATTTTAATTAAAGTCAACATTCTTGCTACTTACTTTTTGTAACTCAAACCTTTTATAAAATTGGAATCCAGTTGTGGCAATTCTGGATATATTCCACAGGATATCAGGATTTATATTCTTTCTCTTAATAGTCTTCAAATAGGACGTAGACGGGTCTCCAAAGGCTTCGTCAAAGTATTTTGGATTCACAATTGGTAAAAAATCTTCATCCCCTTCAAGGCATAAGGTAACAGAAGGCATTGGTATATTCTCCAAAAAGATATAATTTGTTGTTGTAATTGTTGGTTCCGATAAATAATACAGCACAAACTGGTAAGATTGAAAAATGGTAAAGCTTAGGGCCCCTGAAAAAATAAAGGTCCACAGAATTCTAACCAGTAATGGACATCTTCCATTGACTATATACTGAATTCCCGGTATTATATCAACATTGGACCAGTCAGCTTTGTTAACATTACGTGAAGGTTTCTTTTTGTTAAGATGAATAATTAGATATGCTGTTAAAATATCAAACACCTGTAGGCCACAAATTCCTAGTGAAAGGCCAAGTGCCCCTCCTATGTCGCCACAAAAAAATAACCAACTGTAGGCACTTTCGTCTTTTAGTACTGGTAACTTATTTGTAAATATCTGCAATAGGAACCCCCTTGGAACTGCCATATCATTATTTATTTTTACATAAAGGAAATTTTTCTCGTCTTCAGGCCTTATTTCGTAAATGTGTTCAAAACATCTTGCAGGGCAGCGATCAGGTTTGAAGTTCCGTGTTGCATTGTATATCATTGTTTGAGTACGGGCGATGTTTTCCCAAGAAGAGCAATTTGGCAAGTTCTCGAAGGTGTCCATGAATGGCAATCTGTAACACATTAAAACAAAATTTATTACGACTACAAAAGAATGAAGTAAACTAAAATTAAGTAGTTCCAAACCAAAATGCAGGTGTCCTATGATGGATTTTAGGTAAAACTGTGGTAAGGTTTATGTTATGGCATTGGTAACTCTGCTCGCACGGTTTCGAGTTCTAGGTTGTTTAATTCTTGTAATGAAGTGAATATTGTGAATTCCGTGGGGGGAACTGGGGAACCAAGCTTTTGCTCCAGATTATTCTGGCCTATTTTTTGGCCTGTTAAACTCATTTTTCAATACTGATGTTAGAAAGCTATCGTATGTTATTGAGATCAGTGGTTGAGTGGCGGTTTGGTAATTCAAGTTGGGAGGGGGTGCCACGGTCAACAGATAGCTGGCGATGCCGTAACGGTCAAGACAACGACCATGCTCAGCTTCCCTACCGTCAATAATCTTTGGCGCACAGTCCAGTTTTTATTTTTATCTGGGCTCAAATTGAGAAGAAAGTGATCCAGAGTTTTGGGTTTAGATCAGTGATGAGTTGGATGACAGGAACCTCTGGTGGGACGGCACCACTATCGAGAGGCAGATTGAGCCTTGGCAGAGAGAGATTAAAACCAAACAAAAAATCATTTACAAAGGTTTTGAATTTCAGACTTAAGAAGCAAACGATGTAATATTTTTATTTTTAGTTTTATAAAACACAAAACACTGTAATTTGCCCAATATTTACTGGGGAAGTATGCTGAACATTACATGAATAACCATCAAACAAGCAATGGGCCAACATCGTGTACCAGCATCGATCATGATACCATCACACAAGAAATGTGCCAACAGGGTGTACCAACATCGATTATGTCATTATCAAACAACCAATGTGCCAACATCAAATTATTACTAAAGATAAAACCAAACAGTCCAGCAAAATAGAAGACGAACAACGTTTCGAAAATTATCAATTTTCATCATCAGGTTCATGAAATATTAAAATATTAAAACATGGCAAGGCCACTAAGTCATCACATGTTTAAAAGCATAACACAATAATTTAGTGGCCTTGCAATGTTTTAATATTTTAATTCACAAACCTGATGACGAAAATTGATAATTTCTTTAACGTTGTTCATCTTTTTATTTTGTAGCACTGCTTGGTTTTATCTTTAATAATATGTTTCTGTGCTTTATTATTCCGTAACATCGATTATGGCACCATCAAACAAACAATGTGCCAACAGGGTGTGCCAGTACCAATTACAGCACCGCCAAACAAGCAATTTGCCAACATCGTGTGCTAGCAACGATTATTGCACCATCAAACAAGCAATGTGTCAACCTCGTGTGCCAACACCGATTTTGGCACTGTCAAACAAGCAATGTCCCAACATTGTGTGCACGGACCGATTGTGACACCGTCAAACAAGCAACGTGCTGACATTGTGTGCCAGCACTGATTACAGCAACGTCTAACAAGCAACATACCAACATTGTGTGCCAGCATGATTTCAGCAACGTTTAACAAGCAACATGCCAACATTGCATGGCAGCATCGATTGTGGTACCGTCAAACAAGCAACTTGCCAACATCATGTGCCAACACCGATTAAGGCACTGTCAAACAAGCAATGTCGCAACATCCTGTGCACGTACTGATTGCGACACCGTCTAACAAGCAACGTGCTAACATTGTATGCCAGCACTGATTACAGCAACGGCTAACAAGCAACATGCCAACATTGTGTGCCAACACCGATTAAGGCACTGTCAAACAAGCAATGTCGCAACATCCTGTGCACGTACTGATTGCGGCACCGTCAAACAAGCAACGTGCCAACATTGTATGCCAGCACTGATTACAGCAACGTCTAACAAGCAACATGCCAACATTGTGTGCCAACACCGATTACAGCAACGTCTAACACGCAACTTGCCAACATCGTGTGCCCGCATCCATTGTGGTACCGTCAACCAAACAACTTGCCAACAAACACCATCACCTCTTATGCCTCAATCTCATCGAAAATGTAACAGCAAGTATTTAGCAACAGGCGTATCATACGACTTAGTGGTCAGTAACAAAGTATTCCTAGCAAGCTATCAATATAAACTCCTTGCATGAAAGAGAATACAATTAAGATTGCCATTTCGTGCTGTAGCGGAGTTTGGATAGGCTCACGATGCATACTACAAAACTTTTACTGCTCCTTAAAATAAACTTACTTGCATTGCAGAGGTCCTAATGAATCAATGTCGCTTCTCAAAAGAGACTGTAAACAATTTAGAACAATTCTATCACTCGCACATGGCTTGTTCCTTTGATTGCGTCGCACATTCTGTAACAATAGTATCACTGAATTAAAAATACTGTAGGGGTTTTCCAATGTTATGAAACTACCGTCGTGTTATTTAACAACACGTGTGCCGAGCAGAAGAAAGGAGCTTCTGAAGCTATCAGTACTAGAACTAATATATTCTGAAATACTATCCAATTCTCTCCAAATTTTGCACACACATTTTCTGAATAATTATGGATTTAAGTTCATAAATCAATAAAATTTGGTAGGGTGATCATACGTCTTTGACTCGTGCGAAATTATTCACTCATAAAATATTTAGGAATTTATTCTTAAAATGATGCATCAAGCAAAACACTTGACACATAAAACATTGAACACTTATTAAAACTGACAATTAGATACTTGACATGCAAAAGGAAAATTAAAAGAAGATTATTGGCAAATGTTAACCACCTGCATAAGTCTTCTCGGTTATTATATGCAGCCTATCTGTATACGTCCTACATGCTTGCCTTAATCTTATGTTAAGTGGTGAGATTGGGGCATGTAAGAGTGTTGGGTCGTATACAGGCCATTATCATTAACTTGTTCCCACGCATGAAATTGGTCACCTGAGATGAAATATGGCTGAGGTAACTGACATAAATGAACTAACCTATAATAACAACAGTATCACTATACTGCAACAGGAAAGCCACCACATGTACAAAAACTAAAAAAAAAAATCAAAGGGAATACAGAAGTGGACATGTCAGACATGTAAACAGCAACTGCATTTATTGTAACTTTCGTCTGAAAACCGAAGCCAAAGACCTTGTCTGGTTTAGTGGAAACCTAAAATTCAATCTACACTTTCGAAAAATTGCAGCCATCGTGTATGTACATACTGCGTTAATTAAAAGATTCTTTCTATCTAGCAGTCGGGACATCAACGTTTGTCCTTTTAAGGTGTAAGACAGACCGATTCTGGAGTAAGCCAGCTCTATTTGGTCCCCTTATTTGCTTCGTGAAATGACTGGATCAATGCAGTTCAGAGACGTTACACTAAGTCCCTTCAAGACCATTATGACCTGGTATATGACCAATGACTGTAATTGTTAAGCTGACTCACTCGAACTTCGGAGATTGAGATCCGATTTGATCCTCGCTTTGCAGATTGTTCATGGACTATTCGGTATTGAACTCTATTTTTCGATTTTTCAAATGTAAATCGTACCAAGGACAATCTATGAAACTTACAGTACAGGAATCTCACTTCGATTGCCGTACAAGTTTTTTTTCTATGCGGGTGATTGGTGTCTGGAATTCTCTACCCGAAGTGGTGGTTACGTCTTGTTCCTTGGAGGCATCCAGAAGCGCCTAATCAGCATAAATATCTACAAATTCATGCAGTGGTCCTACCCCGAAACTTAACATGAGACCATCAATCCCACATGTCTTTTTTATTCAATGGCAAACTTTCCTCTCGGGGTTCACTTGGTTTTAAAGCGTTTCACTTCTTGATCTTACACTCCATGTACATTTTCCCTCATTTTTTTCTCTTAGATATGGCAGGTTGTCACTGATATCCTTGCTTGACCATTTGCAATTGCCAAAAGTTTTATTTACTTATTATTATTTATTTAACAAATTAGAGGTATTTTCCAGTTGGGTGATGCAGATGGTTGGTAGGCTCCTTTTCATTACCACTGAGACCACGATATCAGTAAAATATTCGATATTTGTATTCATCTGTCTGTATGACTCAGACCGTATCCGTATAAAGTGTGGTCCACCCAAAATAAAATGCGGAAACTTTAAGATAACTTGCATATGATCTAAAAATTCGTGTTGTTGATGTCCCTGTGTCCTATTACAATGCCATTTTGTTTCTAACATTTTATACATGAACTAACTGCAAGCATGCAGCTAAAAAGGAATTACAATTGCACACACAGTTCAACGGAACAAGGAATGGAACTGTTTGGTAGTCAAAACATAAATTTGATTTAATTTAATTTAATTTAATTTAAGGGGGTGATGGCAAAGGCAGGTTAGCCTCCAGTGTCCAAGCAAATTTTAAAATGGAAACATGTTGTCAAAAGAGGACAACCAGTTATCAACTCTGGAGGCACTGACAATGTGTTGCAACAGTCTATTCCACAGACTGACAACTCTCTGTGAAATGTCCTTCCTCGTGTAAGTCTTGAGAGATTTGGGCAGCAGTTAGTGGCTGTGACCACGAGTAATTTAAGAGTAGGCAAGAGTGAAGAAGGTGTTAGATGAGAGAGTATCGTAGCCATGGAAAATCTTGAAAACAAGAAGAAGATCACCCCTGTCAAAGCGAGTGCTGAGGGAAGTAAAAAGACCAAGACGTGACAGCCTTTTGTGGTAAGAACAGAAAAGCAGACAGAACGCTTGATGAAATACCGAAAGGTACATTCAAAAAGTTGATAAGATTTCTGATAAAATGGTCCCCATGCTTGGATGCAGTATTCAAGATGGGGTCTTACACAGTATGTGATAATTAGTGACATTGACGGACTAGTAGAAGTGAGATACTTGAGAATAAAATTACCAGTCCGTCTAGCTTTAGAAGTAGCAGCAAGGGCCTGGGAATGAAACTTTAAGTGAGAATCAACGATGATTCCAAGGTCACATGTTTCGGTGGCAGACTGGAGTATCGTAGAACCGAGGGAGTATTTGTGTTCAGGATTATTGTAACCAAGGTGTACGACGTTGCATTTAGCATAGCTGAAAGAAAGCCCATTTTGATTGACCCACTTGAGTAAGGAATTAAGTTCAAGTTGCAAAAGTTTGGATTCTTGTCGGGAATTGATAGGACAGTAGACTTTAAGACCGTCAGTAAACCGAAGACAGTTGGTAGTCCCCGAATCGGGTAAGTCAGTAATATAGAAGAAGAAAAAGTGGGCCCAAAACATAACCCTGGGGAACACCAGAAGAGACAGAAGCCCAGTCAGACAGAGAAGATCCCAGTCACACTCTCTGTTTAGTCATTTAAATAAGAGAGAGAGAAAATCAGGGATACCAATGGCATGGAGTTTTCAAATAAGGATTGAGTGGGGAACAGAGTCACAGGGCAGCTTCTTATTTAAGTAGGCACTCCAATGTTCAGTAGCAATAATCAGGTTTGCGAGACAAGGCCTACCCTTGCGAAATCCGTGGGGAGAATTGTGCAGAACACAGTTACAAATTTATTCATTTAGTCAGGTACACAATTTTCGAACACCTTGAAACAAATTGGAAGGCAAATAATGGGCCGATAGTTGGAAGGAGATGCGAAGGGACCTCCTTTATGTATGGGAATGACAATGACACTTTTCCACCAATCTGAAAAACTTCCTTCAGGAATATATTTAGAAAAAATATTGAGGGGAGGATAGAGAGAGAGGAAGCGTAGCTCTTGATAAAAAAAAAATGGTGTAAGTCAGAACCAGAAGAAGTTGAGGTTTTTAGGGCAGTAATATGGGAAAAGACGTCAGGACATGATATTGAAGTTAGCAAGGAATGTACCCTTATGGGGTAACGGAGAAATGGAATTGTTCCTTAGTTTTGTTCCTTTGTTTCGACTCTCCACATCATATAAAATGTTTGAAAGGGAATTACCTTGAAAGGTGGCATCAAGGTCGTTTACGACTTTATCATTGAATGTACTACTGCCAACTTCCTAGTCAAATGTTCAACCATGTGTTTTGCATCTTACACGGGGTTGTATCAGGCTTTATACTAAACCAGCTTACTCTACTTTATCTTAACATCATGAACTCGAGCCTTTTAGAATAACGTCACACAAGTAAAGAATTTTCTTAACAAACATACTAATTAGGAAATGAATTTTACCTGAGTAATGATTAAACTGTTTGCAGACAGCATGCCTTCAGTGGTCGTAGTATTGCTGTGAGCCACAAAATACTTTACGAAGTCGATATCATCTTTCCTATGAATTATCACCTAACGAGAACACAGGACTTAATGATTCAGTTGGGGATATAACCTGTTGTACTGGTTGTATACTAATTGTAAAAGTTGCTTATTCATTTACGAAGAAATTTCTGAAAAGTTTAGTGTTACAGAAGCAAACAGTCAGTCTGTAGTAAAAGTCACCACTAAAATAGTTGATCAGTTTGAAAGTGATGTCAGTCAATCCCCACATAGTGCTGTTTAGCACACATCTCTACTGAAGTGAAGATCCTGAATGTGTGCCAGTCAAGGCACGTTTTTTCTTACTCGGAATATTATGCTTTTCAGAAAAGCCATATATAATAATTTATAAAAAAAAAAGATGTTATTAATTATTTACAAAAAGAAAAAAATGATATTTGATGTCAGTATAGCAAAATGATAACTGATGTCAGTACAGCACCAATGATGAGTGTATTTCTGATTAGTTACTTAACTATCTTTGAAAATAGCTTGTAACCACATGCACTATCGATTTAAAAAGAAAGACAGTTCTAATATTTCAGATCAATATAGTGATAGTATGAAGGCATTGCCAGCGTATTTTAGTTAGCATTTTATGGATGTAATATTATTATTTTAGGTAATCTACACCATCTATTTGGTTTTATCAATTTTTTCGCTGCTGTTGCAATTTCTTTGTTAGCAACTAACTTGCTTCATTCGAATTATTCTATTGTCCATTAAAAAATATTACCATTTGTTTTTATAGACAATAATCAGTTTAATTAATACAATATATTTAATTGTATGGCATGACTATTCGAATTACCCATCTTACGATCATTATTTTATGCCTTAGGTTTCTTGGTCGTGGAATTATGAGTTTTTGTGAATGCAAACGGGTTTAGGTATAAGGTATTGCAGCTTTTAACGAAACTATGTTGCAACTGGATTATTTGGAATTTGCAATTCCATGACAAAGAACTCGTTTGCAGTCGTGGAAATTGAAGAAACATTGGCTACACCATTTGATTGACTCACACTACTCGCGTCGATCCGTGTTCACATAGTTTATTCGATTCCAAAGTATCACAAAATTGATTTGGACAAGCTTGTTGAAGTTGTTGCTCAAATTCCGTAAGTGCTCTTCATCTACATCACTAAAAACGTCAGGGATGCTTGCTTTTTTCTGTACCCTTTCCTCTCGAAGCATGGCACCTACGAAGATGAGAGCATTGTGAAAATGAAAGATTGAGCATGCAAAGTGAGAAAATTTCTTTTTTAGAAGGTTACTGTATGTGGAAATAGTTCACGTTGCTCGCCTAATCCGTCCACCACGGTCTTCATGTACACGAACGTTTGAAAACCTTTTAACACCTGCAGTCTACTTTTGCATTGAGCAAATCAAACTAATTTTGAAATGTTGAGATGTCGCTTCACTGATACGAATTATGAATCAAATTTTGTTGTCATTTTATATGTTTTTTTTAACCTAATTTTTGTCTAAGTAAATGTTTGATCAAATTTTTGCGTCTTAACAGTTTTCAGGGCAGTTTTGCGCGTAGGTGAGGAAGGCTCAAGTTACTGTGATTAAAAAGCCTATTATAAGCAGACTCTAATTATTTTTTTTAGTTGGTGTACTCACACCTTTGGTGGGGCCTTACTTGAGGATACAAACCCACAAACAAACAAACAAATCATACATTTTTTCATGATGTTGATTGTATTAAATTTTCTTTGCAAGGAAAACCCATAGAATGAGTGGTTTCTAATTCCCGTAAAAATTTTCTCAGTCTTTGTTCATTTAAGCACAACCTTCTATATTATGACCTGACCGAGCTTGCACATTACTGCTGAAAACGTTTTTAAAGTAGTCCATAGGAGAATTTTTTAATTGTGAACTTGCATTATCTTTTATCAAATCAGATAAAAAAAACAAGATGTTGTTTTTATCTTGTTTTTTAAATTAGATTTGATGCTGATAAATTATCGTAGTATTAGGTTTATTTTTGAGAATGAATTTTTTTGCCATTTCATTTCCATTCTGTCAAAACTTTTCTCAGTGTTTATTCCTTTAAACACAACCTTCTACATTCTTACCTGACCAAGCTTGCACATTACTGCCGAATACGTTTTTAAAGTAGCCCATAGGAGAATTTTTTAATTGTGAATTTGCATTATCTTTTATCAAATCAGATACAAAACAGGATATTGTTTTAATTTTGTTTTTTTTTAATTAGATTTGATGCTGGTAATTTATCGCAGTATTAGTTTCATTTTTGAGAATGACTTATTTTGGCATTTCATTTTCATTCTGTTTTCGAAGTCTTTATGCTTGTATTTAATAGACTGTTAAACATTTCAGCTATATTACCATTCAATTGCCAGTCAGAGTTCATGATAATGGACCATTTTTATTTTTATTCATATTTGTTTTTAATCTCAGTTAAGAACTGAAGGCAGGATTAACAAAATTTCTACCCCAAAAAAATGTAACAAGCAAAAGTGTTTACCTTTGTAGTCCTTGCCTTTTCAGTCTTCGGAATACGAGGAATCCTGTTTAGTGAAATCAAAACATCTAGCTGAGCAACCTTGAATTCCAGCTTTTGATCTATACATATTTAGAAAAAATGAAAGTAAAAATTTGTGACATGTTTTTCTAAATATTTATTATTTGTACCAAGAATTTATAGGGTTGGTATAACCCAAACCCAATAAATTCTTGTTTGTACTTATATAAGATTATTATTTATTTCATTGTAGTTTAAAAAATTAGCTAAGTGTTCACCTGTCAAAATTAAGGGAATTTTATGGACATCCATCAGTTAGCATTTTGTAGAATATTGCCGTGTCATCATACATATGTTTCTAGAGTTTCTGTTGCCTGTAGTTACATACCCAGAATAACTTTAACAAGTAATTTTAAACGAAGCAAGCAGTCTGCATTAAAGACTGGCCTTTAATTCAGACTGCTTGCTTCGTTTATCCTTTGCCTTGTGATTTCTTTCTTTAAATTTACAACGATGTTATTGGAACAACCCCGTGATTAGCTTAAATATACAATCTGTAGTTTTAGAACTTCTAACGTAAAAAGTTTTAAAACATACGCACTTGGTGTAATGCTTTGACAGGTTCCAAGCACAGTTTTAATGTCTGATATATTGAACAAATCTTTGGTATCAGGTCTCTAGTTAAGAAATAACACAGTAATTAGTATAACAGGTAGAATTGATTACTATAACTGTGCTAATGACTTTAATTTCTATACTAGCCTACTATTCATTACGTGACAACTTCTATCACAAGAGTGTGATCTATTGACTAACAAATAATTTGTTAAAAACAGAAGTTTAGCTGACTTATAATAAACAGTAAATCAGAATCAAAGGAAATAAATCGTTCATTATACCAAACAGGTGTCATTAATTACTGGCCTCGTACAACAGTCTTTTTTCTCAACCAGTTATAACACGTAACCATTTGGTTTGGATTTGTGCTAGTACAATGCAATGGTTAAGACAGCAATTAAGTACTGTGATTAGCATTAAGTAATTCTTGTAAAAGAAACGCCACACTGATATGAGAAAGAAAGAAAATTACCTCGAATGGACTACAACCTACTATACCAAATATCCAACCTGCTGAAACTTTCTCATGGAAAGAAAAAAGGTAAGAAAGAAGAGGTAATTACCTCAAATAACCAGCGCCTACTATACCAACTGTACAACTGGCTGATACTTCCTCAAGGAAAG
>JAHWFP010127176.1:48792-87150 GCA_023313725.1 Lithobius niger
AGAAAGAAAGAAAGAAAGAAAGAAAGAAAGAAAGAAAGAAAGAAAGAGCTAACTGTCCCGAATGGACCAGTCCTTGCTATACCAAATGTCTAACGGGATGAAACTTCCTCATAGAAAGAAAAAGAAAAAGAAAATGTAACTAACTACCCCTTGCAGCATGATTACACCCATAACTGCTGTATTCAACGTACATATCACTATTTTTTTTTAATCTATGAATTCTTACCCAAATATAATATGCTTGTATGTATCTCAAATAATCGCCAGTGTTGTTCCAAATGTTAGTCACATCGAAATCTTCATCTTCCTGGTTGTAATTGTTTCCCTTTTGTTTGTTATTGTTTCCCTTCTTTTGGTTATTCTTTCCCTTCTCTTGGTTGCTGTTTCCCTTCTTTTGGTTGCTGTTTCCCTTCTGCTTTTTCCTAGGCTTCTTCTTGACTTCATTCATCAACATGAGCTCAGTTTCACTACGAATGTCAAAGTCACGACAAACAGTCATTGTAGGAAAGTCAACAGTTTGGTTATAAGTGTAAGACTTGGTGGACTTAGTTGGATCGTTAATAAACTCTTTAATTTGTCCTCTCAGCTGATAGCAACAGAACCCATATGCCATTAAAGACACTAGCAGCCAAAACACCCGACTCCCAATGGAGGACTCCTTGCTCCAAACTCTACTAAAGCCAGGTACTTCTGTATCCAACTCTTCTTCAGATGGTCGATGCTTGATTATCGTCACGAGGGTTGTTGGTTGTCGTGGGTCCTGGCACCAATCTCTCACCTTTCTGCTGAGTCTTTCTCTACGAACTGTTGATTTGTTGGGTTTCATTTTCTTTCTGGTCTGTAAAACTACAACAAGTACATTAACAATAATACTATTGTCATGTTAATATAATGGTTATAGCGGTTGAGCGGTAGCATAGCTCAGCCTGATTGCATATTGTTATTAATTTGGTTGGCGAATGAGAAGGCATAGTTTTCCTGGAGTCACTGCCGACCAGGGGTAGTGGAGAGGCCACCTGTCTCAGTCATCAGCTATCAGTCCATTCTGGCTTATTCTGGACATTATAATGGTTGACTGGGAAGAACCGTATTTCTCAGATGTCCTCTACTACTTACCAGTTGCTTCTCCTTCCTAGACTGCGTAGTACCTTCAATTTCAAAATTGATCCAGTTCGTTTATACAAGTTTGCTTCAGATGACATGTTCCAATTACTAAATTGACTTCCACTATACCCAAGAGGGTTAGCAAACAAAAATTTGTAAAAAATGTTTTCAGAAGCTAAATTGATCTTGCCTTACGTAGAGGGATCTTATCGCTAACGTAGAGGGATTATGACAAGATAATTGCTCAAAAGCGATTACACAGGTTATATTTCTAGATAACCTGGACTAGCTACTATTCATTCAAGGCGAAAATATAATGATAATTTTCCACTGACTGTTAGGACTGAATGTATTTCAGAAGACTGCGTGGCACTTTCCCCCTTTTCCAAAGTGATATTTCAGATTGTTGTAATATTTAGTACACAGGCCAGTTCCTTTCATGGCCGATCTAAAAAAATCACTTGTACAATCCCCCGATAGAATATTCCTTACTTTTCTGCATAACCAATTAAAACAATTATTTGCAATTGTTTAATTTGGACTCAGTGCTGTTATGTATTGGTAAAGAAAACAGCTAAGTAATAATCAGCATCCACCCAAAACCAAAACTGTTATAAAAACATGCCAAGTTTCCAAAAACGAACGGCCGTTGTAGGTAGTGATATCATTCGACCAGGGAAAGGCCGCCAAGGTCAATCCTATTAACCAAGTTAATGGCGCTGACTAATATACTTCGAA
This sequence comes from Lithobius niger, assembly GCA_023313725.1. Classification (NCBI taxonomy): domain Eukaryota; kingdom Metazoa; phylum Arthropoda; class Chilopoda; order Lithobiomorpha; family Lithobiidae; genus Lithobius; species Lithobius niger. The sequence goes on from JAHWFP010127176.1 coordinate 50,635, forward strand.
AGTTAAATGAAAACTTGAAGATTTCTACTCACTGTAGCAATCTTCAAGTTTTCATTTAACGTCCAAAGGTATTATTTGGTGTGATTAACGTGGCTAATAGGATTGACCTTAACGGCCTTTCTCTGGTTGAATTTTATCACTTTCTACAAAGGCCGATCGATTATGGAAACTTGGTGGGTTTTTATACCTGTTTTTGTTTTGGGTGGATATCATAGCTTTCATAGGACTGTGAACGTACATAAGGTTACACCGTATTATCTTCATCTGTACTTTTTTCTAGAGACATTTTATTTCCATATATTTTCACATTAATAATTTTTAAATTTATCATTGCCAATTAGCCGTTAGATTAGCTAAATTGATACAGCTTAGTTTAATGTATGACCATTCTTCACATGCTTAAGTTGCTTCAATCCCATTTTTGCACTCACTGGCTAACAACTGCTGATTTCGTTCGTTTCGCTCACTCAATCAGTGCATTCCCTTCAGTTGTTTTGTTTCTTCTTACACCACCCCCTTAATTTTTCAAGATTTTCTTCACATTTACTCATGCAGAAATCCCCGAAGGTCGTTGTTACTACAACAGCAGGATGCGAAGCATTTTATTTTTGGGTTATTAACAAAAACCCCATTAGCTCGTGGATGCTAGTATTGCTGCGTAACCATCATCTAACGTGCATCCCTTTATTCTTACACAATCCACGCCAACGTTAATGTTTCTTTATTTTGTCCTTCGTTACAGTTCAGTTTTTAGTTCATCCAGGCTTTTACAATAAATCTAAGGACCAGTCTTGATTGTTCAAGCATTGTTGCTTGAAATCTTTGGTTGCAACTTGGAAAAGACCCCGTGATCCCTACAACCCCCAAACCAACAAAAGGACCATGCTCAGATCACCACGCATCCGTGTGCAAAAATTCAGCTACGTAACCTTCTCAATTCTGCGCTAGCAATGGGCAATGAGTCTATGGGATTTAACATGGTGCCAGAGTTACTAGTTACTAACTAGCTAGTCAGTAACATACAAACAACGTCATTGACGCATCTTTCTCTCTCTGAATGATGGACACTCAGCCTTTAACTTTCATTTTTTCTTTACCCCTGCACCATTCCCTTACATTTACCACAAATTGAAAGATTTCTGTTGCATTGGGATTTATCCTCAACATGCCAAAATATGCTTTTAGTTGCTTACAGTTAACAGACACATGTCTGCTAGTGAGGCCGCAATGTAATGTATTTATTAGGGCCGCAACCCAAAGTCATGCGCCCACCCTGCAAACTACAGCATGGTAAACTGTCTACCAATCCAACAAATGTACACAGGCCGTTTGATTTTATTTTATTTTATTGAGCCAAACAGCCTAAAAGCTACACGCTCATTGCTATAATACTTATAACAAGTTACGCTAACCGTACTACGCACAGCTGAACCAAGTAAAACACCAAAACACCAGAGCACCAGAACACCGTTACCCACCAAACTACTACTGCAAATCCCCAACTCACGAGACGAGCGAAGAACAAGGGTCCAAGACCAGTCACTCCTCAAAACGCCGAGTAGCCCGACAGAAACCAAGAATCCGACCCACAGAGTGGTGACCCGACATCGTATGAGGTGGCCGCCCTTTTTATCATTAACAATAAATTTTTAACAATCGGATGTCTACACTGGGATGTCTACTGTTACTTGGCGACGACACACTAGCGTATGTCTAGATCTAGACTCATGATGTTTTGCAATAAGTTAGTTATTACACTTTCTAAAACCCCAAAATTGTTCATCTTTATAAAATAATTAATTGTAGAGTGCACTTTAATTTTAAAGTAGAATACGTTATCTAGCGCACACACGAAAAGAAAAACATTAGAAATGGTTTAAAATGCCCCTATAAGCATTTCTCAGTAGAAACCACTTATGAAGTAAATGTAAACTCATAACTCGGAGTAAACTCAACCGTTCTCCTTTGTCATGCTTGGTTCTCAGCGTAATTCGTATAAGGGTAGTAACCTTTACGACACATAGGCTATGTTTATTCGAATGATGTGACTCAAATTCAAGTATGGACCTTCAATAAACCACAATCAAAAAACCATTTTCAGTCTTTTTCACATCATTAAACTACTTTTAGACTATTTTTTTTATTTCCATAATTATGTACCTTGGTAGGTCATGGAATTTGATCCTATATCCCTTTTACGGAGGCATTCAGCTGTGATCATTCAACAGTCCTTGTTGAGAATTTTCGGGGGTTCTCAGGTACCCTTCACAGTGTTTGTGCGGAGTGGTGAGTGCGATTTAGTTATTTTCATTCTGCAATGTAGAGGGCTCTACAAGTTATCTATTGTTGAAAAGTGGTGCAAATCGAAAGGGAGCTGCCCATTGCTGCACAGGTTTATTGGTAATCAAGAGAGCTGCTCCTAGCTTTCACAGGCTTATTGCTTATCAAAATAGAACTGTTCGTTGCTACACAGGGCTGGTTTTAATCAAAAGAAAGCTGCCAACTTGCTGCACAGGTTTTTGCTAATCAAAATCTAGCTATTCCTTTTTGCATAGAGTGATTTCAAATCGAAAGAGAGCTGTTGATTGATACCCAGGGTTATTAAACAAAAGAGTGCTGCCCAGGGTTACAGCTAATCAAAACAAAGATGCTACTTGCTGCACAGGATTATTTCTAATCGAAAGAGAGCTGCTCCTTGCTGCACAGGGTAACCCCTCCAGTACAGCTAGTTGGCATATTAAGAGAAAGCCATTCCATGCTAAACTGGGATATTGCAAATTAAAGGGAAAATACCCCATGATGTACCCCATTAAACAAAACAGCTGCTCCTTGCTACACAGGATAATTAAAGGAGAGCTGCCCATTGCTGCATATGGTTATTGCTACTCAGAAAAGAGTTGTCACTTGGTGCACAGGTTTATCGCCAATCAGAAGAAGCAGTTACTTGCTACACAATGGTATTGCTAGTCAAAAGAGTTGCTTTTGTTGCACATGGTTATTGCTATTCGAAAGTTAACTGCCACTTACTTCAGTAAGGTATTAAAAATTAAAAGATACCTGGCATTTGCCACAGGGTTACTGCTATTCAAACGATAGCTGTCACTTGCTGCAAAGGGTTATTTTTAATCAAAGAGAGCTGTCATTTGCTGCACAGTGGCATTACAAATCGAAAAAGCTGCCTCTCGACAAAACTGCCTCTTTGTATCATCAGACGACTTGAGGACCATGTGTTCCAAATCTCATCATGCATTATTGGTTGATCGTGGGCTTCTATCTAACATCCACATGACTGGTAGCCAAGCACTTTGACCATTCGGTGTGATTGTTCACCTAGTTTGCACAACTTGTTCATCCTTAGGCATAAAGATTATTCAGTGAACTTATTGTCACAATTATGAGTTTGTTAAATGGTTGTTCAGTCATCTCTATCTTTCCAAAACAAAACTTGTGAAGGATTCCTGCTAAGTCCTTTTTCCGTTTGAAGTAATGATATCAAATACCAAGTTCAAAAGTAAAATGAAAATGTAAATTTGAAAATTGGCTCACAGCAATTTTAAAGTATTTCAGTTAACCTTTGGCTTAATAGTCAGTAGGACTAATTTGGCATTTGATGTAATAACATAAGCAAAAATCCTATCTACCGAAATCGGCATCTCAGCCCTCTTGTAACAATACAAGGATGCAGGAACACAACAATGAACGTGTGCTGAGAACTAGTTCAATTACATAACAACACTCGATTACAATACAACGATGCAGGACACAAAAATGAAAAAGGGATGTTCTCAGCACTCGATTACATTTTAAACGAAACACGTGTTACACGTCCCATTGTGTAAATTTAATGTACATTCTAAACGGCAAGTTATTTTTCACCATAATAAGTTATAGTCATTGGTTAAAATCGAGTGGTTATCGATTTTTAACCAACAGGTGCGATTATTGGCCGGCTCGAGTATGCAAATAGGCTCGAGTGCGTAGCCAATACGAGAGCTGGACAATAATCGCACCCGTTGGTTAAAAATCGATAACCGCTCGATTTAAACAATAAATTGTTTATATCACGGTTGGGATGTCAAGATTAAAACGTTTTGTGTTTATGAAAATTGCTTCAAGAAATACGGTAATACCTTATGTCAAATGAATGAAGGTCATTCCATTTTAGTTTGTGAAGGGGGAGGTGGGTGTTAGATGGACGATTCGTTTGGCAGGTAGGCAGACTGTAGGCTATGCTCAAGTTTGTGGAATGTGGGGAGTGGGTGGGAGTTAGGCGATGCGTCGTTTCGCAAAGTTTGGCTGGTAAGCTAGCTCGCTTGCTCTGTTCGGAGAAAATAAACTTCAATATGTGAGGAAGCAGGGATCGAAGGACATTGTGCCGACATATTGGCAAGTTAAGTAATTCTTTTTGTGCATTTGTAGTTTGAGGACTGTTTCAAATCACTGGTAATAGCCTAATAGGTGTATTGGTAGGAATGAGGATCATTCCATTTTAGGTTGTGGAAGGGGGGGGAGAGAAGAGTTGGACGGAGTGAATAAACTTGGAATGTGCCAGCCAGAAATGTGAGCATTAGCAGGTAAAGGATTTCATTTGGGATATCCCGGCAAGTTAAATAATTCCTTTTGTACGTTTTCATTGCGTTAACGGTTTTCGACGCTGTATAATTTTGGTTGTGATGTGTGCGTAACCGTCGCGTGATCCGGAAGTGTCAAAAGTGTTGAGATATCAACAAAAGTATGGGTTATCGGCAAAAGTGTGGGGTAATTGATAACCTACACTTTTGGCAATGACGCACACTTTCGCTAATTGTTAACGGGACTTAACATACGGAAATTTAGCATGGGGTTGAGTTAGCGTGACGTCACAGCCGTGGTATAAATACTGAAAACGGGCTATATCAGTAACATTTCAAGCACTAAAATTCATTAAAATATGACACCTATTGTGAAAATTTAAAGTTGCTCCTTTAAAACTTTCTTTCAAATCTGTAGTTTCGGCGGTACATTTTTGTTTGCTGCGGAGATGGTTAGTTTCCATGTAAAATGTCGGATGCACCGACAAGGGCGCCCGCAGAACAGCAAACAAAAAAAAAAGGAAGAGAGCCTTTTTCTGGGGCCCTTTTTTGGGACGTGCCTTATTTTGGCCTAATTGGTGTTACGGATCATCGAAAAAGCCTTTTTTTTTAAGTTTTTTTTTATAGATTTTATTCATGATCCTGTCTACCAAAAGGGCAAAAAGGCAAAGAAAAGGGGCAGGGGGGGGGGTTACAGCTCCAATGGGGAGATCTTGCGCACAGACTTCCGTCACAACCATCTCCAACATTATATTACGTAATCTCTTTCGAAATATTTCTGTCAATCGACAAATCAAACAAATCCTCGAATCATTCTGAAACCATAATAGAACACTTTACGCAAAAGAAAACGGTGTTTTTTTTCTTTCTGTTTTGCATTGTTGGTCTACTCCGTGCACTACATCATTACTGGAGTAGCGTGCTTCTTCATTGTCGGGCAAAAATGTGAACATCGGTAGATAAATAAGTTAACGCCTGCTTCCCTCGTGCAAAGAACTAACGATCGCTCGAACCTGTGGCCCTCAACATTGTTAGTTCTCAGCACTCGGGAATCAAGCGATAACCTATACCATGGCCAATAAACTAACTGGCCTGCTCTACAACAATATTAGGGGGAAAACAAAATGGCCGCCACGTCTGGTTCATTTCGTCGAGGTCTGTTCTTCGAGGTAGCAACTTTGTACGGTGCGACGCGACATCTATTGTTGGCTAGTAGCGGTTTTCAAAATAATAATTTAAATTTTTACGTAGATTTTGGTAGCAAATTTTTTATTGTTTATAAGAACACTTTTAATGGTGTTTAAAAATAACACTCGGCCACAGTTAAGCTATTTCACTGCGTTTGCAAAAAAGAAGCAACACGTTTTTTGGCAGTTTGTACGAAGGATGTCGCCCTCGGTTGACAAAATGCGGCAACTCAATCGCATCAGCGGCACTTTCGGCGGCCATATTGCCAACCCAGTCTCGTAATGCTATTTTTCATTCAAGATCCGGTCAGTACTGTAGAGAACCCTGCCTATACTTAACAGGTTCTGTTTTCGAAAGATATCACTTTTGAAAAATGTGTTTGCTATCAGTGTTGCAATTCATTGTAGGTTGCAGTTACGAGATGAAATGCCAAACGGATTGAATTATTATTAACGAAAATTGCTTTCCGTGAAGAGACGTGTTTTATCTTTGTTTGAAATTGTATAACATTGTTAAGAATGGAAAAAGCAACAATTTATTTCACGCTGTTGCTGTTGTGCTAGGTAACTGCGCACTCCATGTTCTGAAAGCAAAACGTGTTGTTAACTGCTGTTTTCTATTGTCGCACTTACTCTGACCTTAAAATAGGAAACCAGGAAACTAAATTATCACCTTTCATAACAACAAAAGGCACGTCACTTTTTTACCCACTGCATGGAGGATTTTATTTTCGTGAAATTAGCTAGTAGCACGTATTATTATCCCATTAGCTATGAAAATGTTAATGCTATTGAATTTTCTTTTATTTACGAAAAAAATGATATTCTGTGTTGCTATACTAGACTTTATGCTGTCAACCAAATGTCCTAATCTAAGCAACATTTCAACATTTTGCGTAGCACTATCATCTCTCCTTAGATGCCTCTGAAAACCACGAAATCGCCTTAACTATAAGTCATATGATGCAATTCATGTTATCCAGATAGGATGGCCATTTGATGTTATCCTTGAATCTTGGCGGGCAACATAGTTTAATGCTAGACAACAGTGAGCATATCGAAAACGGCACTACTCCTTTTATTATATGTACTGTCGTTCTACACTGTGACCTTAGTATGCACATTGCCATTAATGCATAAAGGTGGTTTAGTGTAGTACGTTGCTTCACGTGTGTAATTTAACATGGCTCACTCCCAACTTACCTTCACATGTTTTAACTCTGCACCGTTGTAAGCACAAAATAGTATGGGAATACAAACCAAATAATTGAATTTATCAGATTTTCCTACAAGATAGCATCTTTTCTATTTTACTTGTAAATTAAATTGGACTATAAACTGGTTTCCGTAAATAATACAGAAACACTTACCAGACTAAAATAAGTGTGCAGTTATAGCGTAGCTGACAACTTTGTGAAAGTCCATCTAATGGCAATATTTCACTTTCTTTGCTTTTGTGGGTTAAAGTACTTTAGATGAAGTTGCAGCATCAGTCACTTGAAGACCACTTCATAAAGCTGTCAGATTCAAGAGAAAGACAACACACCGTTCACGATTTATTGATATCCACTCGAAGATTACAACTCTTTTCAGCGAATCGATTGGTTTTAAAGATTGTGACTGACGATTAATATACTGCAAACGCAAAAACTACAGTAACTTGTATTCCCATGAAATAAACAAGTAAAAGTAAATAAACGAGTGTAGTTATCGTACCCGTTATTCTAGATTATCAAACACTGTAGAACTGTTACGTTTACACTGTAATACTTTTTACAATATATCTAGCCATGTTGTTCACTTTGCTCATTCTATTGGCATCGGTCCATGCTTCATGTAATTTCTTTGATACCAAGGGCATCACAAACTATATTGATGCTGTATTCAAATATGCGAAAAACTACTCGTGAAGTCATAGTTTTATCGGGCAAAGTGTTTGTTCAGGCAAAATAAACTATGGCTGTTAAAACTATGACGTCACGAGTTGTTTTCAGGGCAGATTTTCGCGTTTCTGAGGGTCAAAAAAAATTGACATCATTTTTGCAGTTTTTTGTATATTTGAGAGTTAAAAATCAAGTTGCAGAAATGAAAATAGCCCGAATGGAAGCGTAATTTAATTATCTTTCATTTGGTGATAGTCTTATCATTGTAGGACCCTCAGATCCGGAGGAATAGAGGTACAAACACACACATACACACATCGTACGTTTTTAATGTTTTTAATGAGGCGTTGGGGAGGTAGAAGATATTGTCAGAAATTTTAAAAAATGTACAGTGTTTATTTTTATCATATAAGGCATATTAAGGTGGTATTGGATTAAAAACAAAAAAATGATATTTCTCTTCACCCTAATCTTCATGGTTCATTGGTTTACACCTTTCTTATAATCTGCACCATGTCAGATTCCAGAAGCAGTGCTAAAAAATCAGAGTTCAGCCAAATTTTACTACATATGTAGGACAATAATTTCTGTCGGTTTAAAAGGTTGAAGTTCCAAGAAAAAAATCACACAAAAACTACAGTAAAAGGAATATAAAATTTAAAATGTCTAAATGAAATAATAAATTAAGAGAATTAAAATAAAGCCCAATTTTACCTGGAAGGGAGGTCAACATTGGTTTCTATTGCCTAATTGAAAATATACACTTCAGCATTTATTAATAGCATGCTATTACACTGGAGGAATCAAAACTCTCTAGATACGCCCAGATGAGCAGCCCATCTGCGCATGAGCTCAGACCATTCATAAATGGTGTTACAGTGTTAGCCAGCCATCTACTTTTCCTCTCGATGTGTCATGATGGTGACTCAAGAGTGGAGGTTGGAGTAGTTTACAGGCAGGTAGTGTATATTTTCAATTAGTCAATAGAAACCAATTTTGACCTCCCTTACAGGCAAAATTGGAATTTCTAGTTGCCCTGGTGAAAATATCCACTACCTGTAAATTTCTGCATTTACAGTGTTGACCTAATCAATATATGTGGCAGGCACCGTCTTGCCGGGTTCCCAAGGGTCCCAATGAGACAGTTTTTCCGGAAGATTTCAATGCACAGAGGCAATCTGAAACTAGTCTCGACAGAATTAATGCGCTAAGGCTATCTGCAAGGGGAGGAAACGTTTCCATTGCCGAAGCTTGTCGGTTAGGATGTTCGGGCGAGTTTTGACTGGTGAAGAGAAGGAATGAGCCCGGGCCCCCCCTCTCGGGGGGGGGGGGGCGGACAGAAGTTGTTCAGAAGTGTTCAGTGTTGAACTGTCGGTGGAGGTAGTTCGAGTTCAGTGTTGGTTGTGTCATTTTATGAAAGTTCTACCCCGTGAGAAAGCTAGGTTCCCATGTCGGGTGTAGCAGGTTCTTGTTGACGGAGTAATTCCTTTGGAAATGATGGGAGCAAACTTGGAGACGGTTTGAGCTCAGTTTTTTGTTTGTTTTGTTTTTTGCTTGGTTTGCACGCTGGTGGTGGTTGGTGTCAAGCTGATGAAGGTGACACAGTGTTGTGTTGTAGTCATAGAAGGAACAAGAGGCTTGTAACTGCCGTGGGGCAAGTCACATAGGATAGCGGCCTCGAGGTGGAGTAGTTAATGTTTAGAAGAGGGACCGAGAAGGTGGTAGAAAGATCATGAGGGCAGTCTCCGTAAGCCATATCTTCAGAGGTGTTAGCTTGTAATTTCTGTATTTACAGCGTTGACCTCATCAATATAGGTGGCGGGCACCATCATGCCGGGTTCTGAAGGGCCTGAGATGGCTCCCAATGAGACAGTTTTTCCGGCAGATTTCAATGCGCTGAGGCTGTCTGAAACTAGCCTCGGCAGAATTAATGCGCTAAGGCGATCTGCAATGGGAGGAAACGTTCTATTGCTGAAGCTTGTCGGTTAGGATGTTCGGGCAAGTTTTGATTGGTGAAGAGAAAGAGAGGGGAAGAGAGTTTTTTTTTGGGGGGGGGGGGGGGGGTGGGCGGATAGAAGTTGTACAGAAGTCTTCAGTGTTGAACTGTCGGTGGAGGTAGTTCAAGTTCAGTGTTGGTTGTGTCATTTCATGAAAGTTCTACCCCGTGAGAAGGATAGGTTCCCATGTCGGGTGCAGCAGGTTCTTGTTGACAGAGTAATTCCTCCGGAAATGATGGGAACAAATTTGGAGTGGGTTTGAGCTCAGTTTTTGTTTGTTTGTTTTTTGTTTTTTTTTGGTTTGCTGGCTGATGGTGGTTTGTGTCAAGTTGATGAAGTAGACACAGTGTTGTGCTGTAATCATAGAAGGTACAAGAGGCTTGTAATTGCCGTGGGGCAAGTCACATAGGATAGCGGCCTCGAGGTGGAGTAGTTAATGCTTAGAAGAGTAACCGAGAAGGTGGTTGTTAGATCACGAGGGCAGTCTCCTTAAGCTCTATCTTCAGAGGTGTTAGCTTCCAAAAGGGAAGACAGGATGCAGATATTGTTTGTAACATACAGGAAAACGTTGTTGGTCAGGTGCCATTATGTCGAGCATTGATGAGGTAGTTCTGAGTAGAATGCTGGTGGGGTCGCTTTACTCAATGAGAGATTGTCGTTATGAGAAGCTGAGGTTCAATGAAGGTGAACATGGGTGTGCAGCAGACAAGCTTGCACAAAACTTCTTAAGATTAAGGGAGAAAATTTGAAATAAGTTTTAACTTCGATTGATATTTTTTTTTAATTTGTTTTCGTTCCAGATTGAGGAGAGGATCTTGCCAACCGGAAGTGTGGATGCAGGGGGGGGGGAGATCCAGAAGTGTTAGTTGCGATTGTAAAAAAGCACCCGGTCCTAATGAAGCACCCCTTCCAACCTCATTCAGTTTGTTGCAAAAAAATGGGGGGAAGGGGGTTTAGCATTAAATTGGTGCAGAAGCAACAATAGTTTTCTTGGAGCGGATTTGATAGTTTCTTGGGGTTGTCTCATGTGCTCTTGGATGAAAGTGGAGACCCCGTTGGAATAAATTTGACAAGTCATGGATTTGTGGTGAGAGCGTCCCGGATCCGAGTGGTGCAAGACGAAGTGTTTTATGGCCGCTGAAGAGTTTTCCATATGGAGACTTCTTAAGAGAAAGTGAGTTTGCGCGGTGACGAGTGTCCCAACATAGGTCGCACACAATCGAAAGCCAAGGGCGAGAGTGAAGGCCAATGGTCCGAATGAGCAAGATGACGGGCAGCGGGAAGTGATGACGGAGGCCAAGAGATGTGTCGATTCAGGCTTGGCTTCGTCGAGAAATACCGGTACCAAGGGGCTGTCATGATTCACGGTGAAGGACAGTGAGTGGCGATGAACGAAGTTTTTATACAGCTGCCAGGGACTTAAGGCACAGTTGGCAGCGAAGGATGAAGGCATGATGTAGCAAAGTTTGAAGGTGAGGGATTCCGAGCTGAAAGTGGCGTTGGTCTGAATGAGCTGTGAAGCCTGTGTAAGTGGCATGCCAGAAAGAGTAAGAGACAAGAACATAGCCAAGGTCAATTTACCAAGAATTGTCACGACCATACCATTCAAAAACTCGTGGAGTGTAAGCTGTCACTTGACTGATGCGGAGAAGTGACTTTGTAGAGGGTCCAGTGCTTCCAATGTAAGCATGATGGGCTGGCTGAGTTGCTTTTCTCAAGCGCCATACGGTTGGAATGGGTTAGAAAATGGTAGAGTTGGAGGAATAATTGTTGGTTTCACAATCTTTGAGTCTTGTTGATAAACCATTTGCCTTCATGTTGCAGCCATACGTGGTTCATAACCTTTGGCTAGGAACAGCTGACTTGACGACTGAAGGTCAATGGTGACGAGTTAAACATTTATCCAAGCTTCAAAGGAAGAAGTTGAGAGGCAGCAGGCGTTTAAGGATAAGCACGAGCAAGAAAGTGTTAAAACCTAAGATGAAAATCCCTGACATTTCCAAGCTTACCTAATCAAAGTAAACAAATTCCTCAGAGAGTGTCTTCTTTTTCTTGTTTTTTTTTCAGAATGATGTTACAACATTACATTCCTTTGCTTGATCAAGAAAAATACGCTCCCCTAACAATGACGGGTGAGATGGGAATGGCATAGACAAAATGATTATGAAACACACACAAGCCAAACGACTCATGTTACATAGGCCAAGGAGGGAATACCTTGAATTTGCTCGGTTATCCAGGTGGGAGGCCACCATGATGAGACAGATAGACATACAGTGGTGATAAGTGATACACTTATTTAGACAGCAACAACAATAGAGTTCAAGATGATGTGCTGTTTTGTTTGCAGCCATTACGTTGGGAGCAAAAGTCAGAGGTTGGGAACGAGCGCCAGAAGTCAGAAGCGGAACATGAAAGAACTGCAGTGTAATGGGCTGGTGAAAGCACTACACAGGAAGAAAAAAACCTAAGCTTGAAATGTAAGAGGCAAAAAAGTTGTTGAGAGTAATTTTCAGTTGCTTTTTTTTTGACGTAACGTAGCCAAATGCCTGAGAGTTGTTGCAGCCATTCTGTCAATGAACAACCAATAGTGAGGGACAGCAGTTGAAAAGGGTGCTGGTCCGAATTAGCTGTAATGACATTAGATGAGGGGCAGCAGGCACGTCGATGGAAGGTTAGTGTGCAGATACAGACGCAAAATGAAGGACAGCAGGCATAGAATTGCAGGGTGGGTGAGCAAGGATGATATGTTGAGAACAACGCTGGCTTGGAAGAGCTGCAAATAATGGCCAGAGAGGGACAGAAGGCAGCAAGAGAAGGCCAGCAGGCCTGACGGCACGATGCTAGGGACAGCAGTATTGAAGGACCGGAAGTGAGACGCTGAGAACAGCCAGCAGAGGACAAGCCGTGGGCGGGAAACTGGTGGTCATTCTGGCAGATTTCGAATTGAGTCGGGAAGCGAGAGGAGCAGCGGGTTGATGGATGGTTGGAGTCAGCCAAAGAGGTAAAGATGCTCGGTGAGGGGAGGTGGTAGTAAACGTTAGTATGATGGGAAGCTTGATTGGTTGCCGAGAGGAGACTGAGTGGGTGGATGGCATAAGTGTCGAATGGAGCCGGATCTGGTCCATGGAATGGTTGGTTTCTCGGAAAAAGTTGGAACGACGTCCGGCAAGATGGTGGGCGACAGTTGGCGTGGTCGAAGTCGGTGTAGCGTCGTTGATTGCGTGTAACAGGCAACAGATTGTCTTGTCTTCAGATGGCGGCTGGATGAAAGTTGAAAGACGAAAGTGAAAGCGAAAGATCGTCATGTCTTCGAACGGTGGCATGACGAAAGACGAAAGATTCATTGCCAGAGTCTTCTAGGCGAGGACTTCTTCAGGGTAAGGCGAAAGACGAAAGTGAAAGACGAATGACAGGAGGGTAACAGCGGTGATGTGTCTTGGCCAGAGGCTGGAGGAAATGAGATGGCTAGCTAACGCTGTAACACCATTTATGGACGGTCTGCATGTGCTGGCACATGGGCAAATGGGCTGCTGAGATGGGCATATCTAGAGAGTTTTGATTCCTCCAGGGTAATAGCATCAGAGGAACTGAATGCTGAAATTCACAAATAGTTGATATTTTCACCAGGGCAACTAGAAGCGACAAATTTAGATAAATCATATACAAGCCAAAGTGAATAAACTGAAAGGTACAAAATTCCCAAGGACAAACTCAATGACTAATCCAAAGTGATAATAAAATTGTGCACAAAATAAAACCATAAATATTTAATAGCCTAAAAAGCATTTATGGAAAGCATTTATGGGTTTTATATGCTTTCAACAACGACGATGTCATACACTGAAACAATAAAGTATTTCTTATAGATTTTCTAGTCCTCTTTGGAACACCACTGTGATACGAATTTGTTCTAATGGCCAATTCTTTAAATCTCCTACGAAAACTGATACACGATTCAATGTTTTGTCTACGTTAAGACTTTCCATACGTAACGCAGTTGTTTAATAAAGGGACGAATTGGGTTGCCAGTTCGAACGAAGCCTAAGTGCACCATTCGGCACCATTTAAAACAACATACCATTTTCTATTGCTAAGTAGGGCTTAAATAAACATACACAAATTGCTGTATAAATCATACACTAGAAATAACGTAATACAGTCGATTTTCACTGTTTGGCTTGTTTTCCCCTTTCCTTTATATGATTTACAGCAATTTGTGTATGTTTATTTAAGCCCTACTTAACAATAGAAAATGGTATGTTGTTGTAAATGGTGCCGAATCTAGCACAGTAGGAGTTTCTTCTTGAGTGCCAAAGGGATAAGGTGGTGGCTCAATCCTTTTATTAATCTACTTAGACGATATAGTTGAAGAAATTTCTGCAAGCTATGTCTTGTTTGCTGACGGTGGAATGTACAGCATTATTAACTCTGAACGAGACAGACTACTCTTAAGCTTGTAGCGCACTACTTCGTTCTATTCCATACCGTCACGTCGCAGGCCATCAAATTTCTGTTTGGATTAAAATCATGCAAATTAGAGGAGCTGCGTACACTGCTCTGCCTCGTTCCGTGATGACCCGTCAGCTGACAGATGGGATTGTTGAGGCAGAATCCTTTCAGTCATAAACTGATCGCAAAGGAGAAATATACGCACCTGCCATCAGTTGACCGTCGTCGGTGTCCGTCACGCTCCTGCACACAATGCCTTTCCCCTACTAACCTATTTCAGTTGCCTTCTGGGCTTAAATGTCATCATGCCCGAGCATAAAGAATTGATACCTAATTTACTACGACTTTCTACTTAATTTCCTAATTCACTACAATTCCTTCTTCATTTGCATTGGCAATTTGGGCGTGATCGAATTTAAAAGGTCAGCAGAGCCGACTGAAATGGCTAGCGACGGAAGCAATGTGCGCTGGACCATCCGTTGCTGTCAGTCATCGGAACAAAACAGGACGGAACGGAACAGAGTAGTGTGCTACAAACTTTACAGGTAGATTTTGACGAAATGGCCAGGTGGTGTAAAAATGGGAAACGAAGTTGAAGACCATCAAGACTAAGTTTTATTTCTTACACGAAGACACAATATTACTGCTCTAGACTGTAGCATTGACAGTAACATATTACTGGTGGTTGGCAAACTTACTGAACTGGGAATCCGCATTAACAACACATTGAGATGGAACGATTACGTTTCCAACGTACGAGCACAGGCAACCTCTTTTGTGAGATTTATTAAAAGAGTGTTGGCTGCTACCTCACAAGCCAGCATTGTGGTTTATAGCTTTAGTATGAGCCAAGCTTGAATATTGTAGTGTGGTGTGCTATCCAGCTATTAAGTGCCAAACCAAGGAGGCTGAGAAAGAAATCAAAGAATGGTTTTGGGCAAGTATCACAGAGAAGCCTGTGTTAATTGGCATAATGAACTCACCGAACTGGTAGTATTTAAGCATTAGAAGATGTGATCATACAAGCATTTTAATGATACATACATTTTAGTGATTTACCATGATGACATCATTGTAAATCCTGCTGAATATTTTCTAGTCACATGACTACTTGGGGAGAAGTGCAGAAAGTCTAAAAATGAAACTCCCACTCTACTTGACCTGAAAAGTGATCTAGGTGGGATGGAGGATTATTTATCAGAATTTCAAACAAATTCTGATAAATAAGCCTCTATCCCATTCAGATCACAGGTTAATTACAATTAGAATGCTCAGATTCTTCCTTCATTAAAGGAACGTACTTCAAAACTAATATTAAAAAAACAAAATTTTAAAAAACTATTTTTTTACAGCTGTTCGGTGAAGAGTTCTGTTAACCAGCATTCAGAAAATCATAATTCCACTGTAATTGTTTAGTGGATGTTCTCGCAAATGAAGTGTGAGATGTTCGTAAGGAGTACACCTTTAATCCAAGCTTGATCTACGAGACTGGACGCCACAAAACGCACAAGAAAAGCTAAGGTTTTCATTGCGGATTTAATCCTAAACTCTTGGTTTTTATTATCCATTATGTTTCCAATAAAAAAAAAACCTAGTAAAAGGATTTAATGTAAGCAGGCACTTTAGGAATGTTGTGCAGTAGATAAGAATATCACGGAGTAATAAAAGAGTAAGGCCAACCAGACCGGCTCGAATTTGTTTGAGTCAAACCCAACTTTAAGCTCAGTTTGATTAGTCATTTATCACATTACATGGTGGACCTTTCTTGGATCCCAAACTGTTTCATGTTTACGGTACAGTTACCGTACATGATGGCTGCATGTGCGATGCACGTTTCCCTGTTTTGTAAACGTCGTCACAGAGCAAGTGTTTAAACCACAGATCAGTTTTTAGGTCATTTTATTTAAGTCCCAATTTTGGTTATTTCCTTCCGTTATTGACTGCAATGGCTTCCCAGATTGCTTCCGGTTATGAGTATAAAGAGATTTATTGCTACTCACAGCAGAAACAATTAGCAAATAAGTTTTAATCAGGACTCGCACACTAACTGAAAAAGTCTAGTTATAGTTAGTTACACCCTTTTCCAGGCATTGAATGGTGTGGAATCTTGACAGATTGTAAATATCGGGCTGGAAAAGGCTGGAAGTTACTCACATCGTAATTTTCAAGGAATCATGTCAGGGTTCATTGCTAATAAAATTATTCTTACTGTAATTTGGCTTGAAATTCCTTCAGTTTGAAAATATTGACGTTTCAGCTACACCTGCCATGTACAAACCCGGCCATAAAAAACGGCTTCGTTATATGGAATAAAGTCTTGTAACAATGATGTACAAATGCATTGTTAGGTTCATGCTTTCAGTTGACGTCAGTCGTTCCAGCCAGTCACAAAATTTTTATTGTTAAACGCTCACCTACTCCAACAATGTAGCCCTTACGAGTGAAGCTTTGTTGCTCATTCAACAATAAATACGAGGAATTTACGAACGCCAACCCTCAATGTAATGGAAATGTTATTAATTTCGTCTCACGTTATTACTGTTTTCTCTCTGGTGGACCTGATAGAAGTAATATTAAAAAAAACCGACAGATTGACTTATTACGCCATTCTTTAAATAAAGGATCCCCGAAGTTAAGCAGCAGTGGGCTGGATTGACACTTGGGTGGGTGACCGCCTGGGAATCCAGCTGTTGCAGACATAGGGCCTTAGGGCTTCGGGTAGATGACCAGGAGTGGTTAATGCTCGTCAAACCCTTTAACCCTTTAATCCTTTGCTTTAGCCACAGGTAAAACGCAACTTACTGGCCGAGCAAGCGAAACGAGCTAGGGCGAATACTCGACTGAATTCTGATTTCGTGTATCTGCCTGTTTGTGATTGTGTGTATATGTTTGGGACACGGTAACGTTCGTAATTTTGTTCTGATTCGGTTGAAATTTCATGACAAATGAGCTTTGTTGCACGAGATCAAAGATCAGAAATTCCAAATATTTTCGTTGGATTTCTAAGTCAATTTGTAATAGCAGTGGTATGGGATCCCGATCTAAATGGCTAGTGGCCCCGAGCACGACACGAACAACATAAAGCGTTATAACATTACATAGTGCAGCTTATGTTAGTGTGAAGAACGCATAAAAATAACAAAGGGTAAAAAAAAAAACACTATTACTTCCCAATACACAAGTTTTGAAACAAAGCAGTTGCTTCCTTACAGCAAATCTCGTGCGTGGTGGCAGGATAGCCAGATGTATTCGTAAAGATCGGTGTATTCCTTCAGATTCACCAATTGCTATGTAAGATGGAAATGGCGATACACAAAAAAAAAGTATTTATAATCTGAAACAAAACCCACAAGCGTGAAAGAATACTCCAAGTTTTGGCCAATCAAAATAGTGATATCAGAACAAAATGTCTGCCAAATTGCTACATGGTGTATCGTCCAACCCTTAGAAAGGAGTGATGTCACCCCTGCCAACGAACAACCGCTAAGCTAATCCCACGGACTTTAGATCAATGTTAAATTAAAATTCTAACCATAGCTACAATCCGTAGCATTGGTCAAATTTTTTATTGAACGTCTGAAGTAATAGTCGACAGGATTAGCTTGGCGGTTGTTTGTTTTCGGGTGTGATATCAACACTTTCTATGGGGAACACTTTTCGGTTCAGGTTGGTACATTATCTAGCAACTTGGTAGCAGCCATTTTTGTTCTTATATCATTACTTTGATCGGCTGAAACTTTACGGGTACTTTCACTCTTGTGGGTTTTGTTTCAGTTATCACTCATTTTGCCATTTATTTTCTTGGTGAAGTCATATTTTTGCCAGTGCCCTCTTAGAAGTTCAATCGGTGCTTTTCGATGGTTGGGGGGAGGGGGTAGTTGCTGATATAATAATTTTCTTTGAGGGACACTTTTCGGTCAGTAAATGGGTTGGGCTTGGTACACCATGCAGAAAACTTAACGGCAGCCATTTTTATTCTGTAATCATTACTGTCACTGGCTGAAACTTACATTCTTTCACCCTCGTGGCTTTTGTTTCTTATATCACTTCTTTTTGTTGAATCTTATGTTTGCCGATACCTAGTTGTCAGTTGAATAGTTTTTTTTTGTAATTGAGCGTTAGTTTTTTGTGTGTGTGCGTTTTGTTTTCATTTTGGTGCATTTTTGATGAAATAAAATGAAATGAAAATAAAATTCGAAATAGATATGGATAACGTGAAAAGGTTACGTAACACTTTTTATGGAAATTTCGATTTCTCGCCCCCCCCCCCCCTTCGTGACGCCAGCGTAACGTTTGGCATGACCCCCACCACCCTGAAAATATAGGGGCGTACGGTAATGACCAGTTATTTTGAAAAATATAATTTAAGTCGTAAACAGGAATTAGAAAAATAGTGTAGCTAAAAGACTTAAGCTTACTAATTTCGCGAAGAACAATTTTGAGAAAATTATTGTTTTACTTAAGATTTCATCATACTCCTACCCCATCATTACAGATAACAACAGATTAGTTAGCCTCAGATGACAACAAGGCTCTAAAAATTTAGTTTAAAAAGCTTGAAATTGTGTAGCAATTCCACGCCCAGAGTAGAGATTCCACTAGCGAATTTTTTACCTTTATGACAAGTCCATCCCCGTTTGCATTTGATTTACTTAAAAGATATCCTGTTTTTCTTAAAAACTGATACGACATAGTGATATTAAAATTCTGGGTGATCCCGCGAAGATAGTCAAGAATAAGGCGATCTAAAAAATTGGAGACGATGTCCTGTTTCCATGGACGTTTTCGACGGAAAAGGAAGTTTAGTTTAAGGGAAAAAAAAGTAGCTAAAAATGAATTGTAAATGGAGAGTTTAGTAAATACGCAAAAATATTTTTTTTTATATAAATTTCTTGGAGCGTTAGGCGATCTGAATCAAACTAATGCTCTTATAGCTAAGCGTCTTAAATCTGAGGCTAAGCTAAGATGACCACCACTGGGGCATTTTACCCTGCTTGGGGCGGTTTTTTTTCCTAGATTTTTTTTTCCCTCCGGGCTTTTTTTCCTGGGATGGTTTTTTCAGAGGGCGTTTTTTTGGAGCGTCTTTTGTGAGGGTGTTTTGTCAAGGGCATTTTTTCCGAATTCTCTGGCACTTACTATCAAGTGGCAACAACCGGAGTGACGATACACGTCTGCATTAATTTAAAATATAAGTTTGCCCTTTGACATCATCCAGTTTTAAACCCTTTAAAGTTTTGCAATTTAATTCCTAAATTCTAATAATTTTTAGTCACCTTTCCTGCAAAACTGTTCTTTATAGGCTTATTTTTTTCATCAATTATTACGCAAATTGCAACAGCGATTGAAAAGTTGGTTCCAGACAAGTCACTGTCGTAAATTTGCTTAATATTAGAACATGGCATTTGGTCAGTTTTTTTTTTGGTTTTTTTTGGGGGGGAGGCTTTTCGTCCATATAGTCCGGCCTCTCTACGCCTACATTTTACAGTAATCGGTGACTGAGTAATATGGAGTTCTTTTCATAACACGATTATACGACGAGCTGGCATTTTTATACACGAGATAAATGTAATGGAATAATTGCTAAGCAAATATTGCGAACATGTATTCTTAAAAGAAAGCCACATAGGAGTTTCAGAGCAGCATGGAATAACCAAGCGACTCCGAGACGTTTTCATTGTTGCAGTAGCCCAACATTGCAGCATTGTTAATCTAGCATCACTCTGGCAACAAAGCAGTAGCGTGATGTTCTATCAATTGTTGTTTGGGCATTGTTGCAGCTTGCTTGCAAACCTCTGTAAAGCGAATTCGGTCGTTTATTTTTACCTGAATTGTACAATACCACTATTAAGAATGGCAGCCATGCGGAAATTGGTGCTTTTTTTTAGTTAAAACACATTTTGCGTTTTCTAAGTCATTAATAGCAGGCAAAATAACGTCCAAATAAAAACAGTATTTAACTTGATGTTGAGCATACTGCACTACAGGCAAAATTCAAATAAAAGGTCGCTGAGCATCGCGCTACGATTGTACGACGATGCTTCTTGTCTGGCGATTGTAGAACCCTGTTTTGGGCATTTTGTGTTTTTGTCAGGCCGACATTGGCATATGCATCCCCCGTCCAGTCGTCACACCACGTGGTGCACATTGACAGTGTAGAATCCGTGCCGCACGCATTCACAAAGCAACTGCGAGGGGTTCAAACTTAAATTGCTCCGAAGGACTTCATGCTCTGGGGGCTGATTCGCTGAAGCTACGACGACTAAAATGTGACCTTTTGCTCGTGTACTCCCTCTTACATCTCCAATGCGATGTAAGTTGTGGTCGCTTTTTTTTAAAAATAAGAATTGATAGTGTAACCAGTGGACACCCCCTTAAATTGGTACAACCTACGCAAGGCCAAATGAGATAGTAGCGGTGTACCTTTCATTAGTGCGAGGAACGCAGCTAATATCTCAGTTGGGCTTGTGTTTAAGTCTTGTGTTTGAAGCCTACCGATCTGCTGTTGTGATTTTTGTATTGGGTTGTATTGTGTTGTGATTTTTGCTTTTTTTTTACCGTTTCGTAGTGCAATTTGAGTTTTTTTGTATGCATTTTTTTTTTGTATGTAATGGAGTTTCTTTGGATCTCATTGTTTTTTACGGGTTGTGTATATTTTTATTTACATATTTTATTTTTCTTCTCTTTATTAACTTTATTAATAAAGTTAATAACGACCACATTGAACTGTAGAAAGTTCTTTTCGTATCTAGAGTGGCTAGTGTGTGGAATGGTTTACCCTTAGACGTGGTTTTGGTACCAAATGCCGGCGCTTCCAGGCATGGCCTGGTATCGCAGAGGGATTATTTGATTGCATATAATACCTACATTAATGATTTTATTTATATCTTTTTATTATTATTATTAATTTTTTTTCCCTTTTACGTTTGGCGGGGTGTCAGTGATTTTCAATCTTTCTCTATCCAGTCACATGTATGTGTGTGACAAAGTTACAAATTATAATTACAAATTACAAATTGGAAATATTGAGCCATAAAATGTACATCTTGAGTCTGGAAAAGCTTGGTAAAACCTGTCAGTTAAAATAGGAGAAACCAGGTTGACACTGGGTCCCATACATAAAATGATGCAACATGGCTTCAATTTTCTACCAGCAGGTTTCTGGTCTTTACAAGACTTAAATTGATCACGAGAAGGTGGTGCATATATTTTGTGGATGGGACCCGGGGTCAGCCTGAATTCTTGTATTAAAACAAGTTCTCCACATTTCAGGAAATTTTATTGTAGCCTGGCGTTTTAGTTAGGTATTATGATGAACTAATGATTTGATAATGTCCTGAATTGGACCTATTTCAGAAATTGTAGAGGTTGTTTTGAATAAATGCTAAGAAAGTATGTTGAGGGCAAGGATTGACAGACTTACTTAAATGGAGATATTAGGCAGTTGGAAGTGATGAAGAAAAACCTTTTCAGCCAACCGACTGACTTTTGAGCATTTTTTCTTACGATTTACGTATTAAGTCATAAAAACGGACAAATTAATTTTGTTTTGAACATGATGTATTAAAAGATTTTTTCCCTCTTTCTTTGACTGTATGTATAGCCTACTTAAATTAATGGATAAACTTGTGTCTTGAACTTCAGTATTTCTACGACTGGTACGACGTTACACATGATCGAACATTTGAGAATTGCTTGGCAGCTGCAGTCAAAATATCAAAATGTATTATGTAACGTTCTTCATTAAGTTATGTTACTTAGATGTGTTATGTGATTGTCTCATCGTGTGATTGTCAATTGGAACTCGCTGCCCCAGAGTGTCATTGACTCAACGTCGATCAACTTTCAAAAACAGACTGCACAAAGTCATTTAGTGATAAACTTAAACGGCAATTACATCTATTTTGACATGCACATTTTACTTTTGGATCACTTACATGATAACTAAATACAAGAATTGCGGTAAGAATACGTTACGTACGTCCGATACAACGATTTAATTACTGCATCACCAAAATATGATACATAGACCGCTATTGTTTTGATGGAACGTGTAGAAATTAATGCCGACAGATGGTGCTTATCGATTTCGACTCGCAGGTGATTGAGATAGCTCTGTTGGCTATGAGTAGCACATTCGATGGCCTCAGCTTGCCACTACTGTCAGCCAGCTAAGGCCATTCGACTCTCGAGTTACTCACAGCCAACAGAGCTAACTCAATCGGCTGCGAGTCAAAATTGATAAGTACCATCTGTCGGCATTAATTTCTGCGCGTTCCAGAAAAACACTGGCGGTCTCCGTATCATGTTTTCGTGATGCAGTAATTAAATTGTTGTATCGGACGTACCTAACGTATTCTTACCACAATTCTTGTGTTTAGTTATTCTGTAAGTGATTCAAAAGTAAAACATGCATGTCAGAATGGATGTAATTGCCCTTTAATTTGGTTTGTTTATTATGATGGTTTAGTCGTTTACGTCTAGTCGTTTTTTCCTCTGCCCATCACCTTTTTGAAAGTATGTGGGCACCAATGCTTTCATACATCGTACACATCTTTTATTTGTTTTTTGCATACTGACCCTTATTTCGAGTTGCAGGCGTAAAGTGGATAGCTTTGTGTCGCCCCAGATTAGCTTTCGTTGTAAATGTGTCACCACATTCTTCACAGCAGAAGGGCCTCTCTAGAGTATGTGTACGCATGTGTGGTACTAAATTAGATTTGTTGTTAAATCCCTTGCCACACTCTGCACAAGAATAGGGCAGCTCGGCCGTGTGTATACGCTTGTGAGCTCTTAAATGTGATGCTGAGCTAAATGCCTCACCACACTCTTCACATTCATACGGCGGCTCTAATAAATCTGCATTCAGGACGAAGGTTTTGCCGAATTCTGTACGAGGTGCAGGTGTATAGTGCACAACTATGTGCCGGTCTAGATTAGCTTTTAGTGTAAAAGTGTCACCACATTCTTCACAGCCGAAGGGTCTCTCTAGAGTATGTGTACGCATGTGTGGTATTAAATTCGATTTATTGTTAAATCCCCTGCCACATTCTGCGCAGGAATAGGGTTGCTCGGCCGTGTGTATACGCTTATGAGCTCTTAAATGCGATGCCGAGCTAAATGCCTTGCCACATTCTGAGCAACAATAGGGTTGCTCGGCCATGTGTACACGCTTGTGAGCTCTTAAATGCGATGCTGAGCTAAATGCCTTGCCACACTCTTCACATTCATACGGTTGCTCTCCAGTGTGTACGCGCTTGTGCTCAACTAATCCTGCATTCAGGATGAAAGTTTTGCCGCATTCTGTACACTCGTACGGTTTCTCTCCAGTGTGTATACGCCTGTGTTGCAGCATTTGAAATTTTCGTAAAAAGTCCTTGCCACAATATTCGCACACGTGCCGTTTTTCTCCACTGTGTATGCGCCTATGAGCCTTTAAGTTTAACTTGTTTTGAAAGTTTTTCCCACACTCTTCGCATACATACGGTTTGTCTACACTGTGTGTATGCTTATGAGCCATCAAACTAAACTTGGTTTGAAAGTTTTTCCCACACTCATCACAAACACACTGTTTCTCTCCACTGTGTATACGCATATGAACCTTCACGCTAAACTTGTTTTTAAAGTTTTTCCCACACTCTTCGCATACATACGGTTTCTCTTCACTGTGCATTCGCTTATGAACATTCAAATTACCCTTGGTTCGAAAGTTTTTCCCACACTCGTCACATACCCACGGTTTCTCTCCACTGTGTATACCCTTATGAGTGTTTAAGTTACACTTGCTTTGAAAGTTTTTCCCACACTCATCGCAAATATACAGTTTCTCTCCACTGTGTATACGTTTATGAACCTTCAAGTTAAACTTGTTTTGATAGTTTTGCCCACACTCTTCGCATTCGAAGGGTTTTTCTTCCTTGATAATAGCTAATGCGCAGAGTCGCAAATCTCGTTTGTAGCAAAATGGTGCGTATTCCTCATTATGAGCCATGCCTCCACAGCAACAGATACAATAATGTTGTTTAGCTGGTGCTGTGTTAATAATACGCTACGATCAGAGAAATTTACTGTGATAAAGTATACGAATTAGTTCCAGTTACTGGAACAATATTCTCATTTAGTACTGCATTCTAACTGGTGGCAACGATAGTTAGTAGCGCATCTAGAAACTGTTGATTCCTCGATAGCAAAGACATCGGCCCCAGGTCTCCACTCTCAAGAACAGATGCAGTACCTTCCTAAAGCACCGAACAAAACGAACCAAACGCACCACTGTTGGTGACATTTCAACTCATTCCCTACTATCGCGGTGTTGATGTGGCTTTCTTACGTCAACCATCGTCAGCGATGAATCTGTTTCCGGTATCTCGCACATGCTCAAATGCTCAAACACTGACAAACAACCGTATCCACGTACCCGAGATGGTTTGTAATTTGGCATTGCTTGCACCTGGTTATATACATTAGCCTAGCCTGTTCCAATCAATTAGACGCGCCTGGTCACGTTAAAGGCACGACGTAACGAGTGCTCTGTTGGGTTGTTGATTTTGCTGAGCTGTGCTTGCAGTTTCGGAAAGTACTAAATACAGCCCAAAACACAGCCCACAAAACACACAAAACACAGCCCAAAACAGTTCTGGTCCTTCGTTAACCGATCCAAGAAACAATCGTGCCCCGTCGGGGACTTACAAGGACCCACCAAAATTGTCAGTGACTCAAAACTTAAAGCCGAGCTGATGAATTCGTATTTCATATCCGTCTACACCCCGAACCCAATTTCCTTCACCCTTCCAACACCGCCAGACGACTTACCAGTCTAAATGACATTATTGTCAGTGAAAATGACATCAACAACTTCTTTCAAAACCTCAAGATTCATTCAGCACCAGGACCAGATGGGCTTCCTCCTCTGATCCTTAAAGAGCTCGAAGACATCATCAAAATTCCAGTTCTTTTAATTTTTCAGAAGTCCATCAGTGAAGGCAAGCTACCATCTGGTTGGAAACAGGCCTTCATCACTCCTATACATAAATCCAAATACAGAAGCAACCCTGCAAACTACTGCCCAATCAGCCTGACCAGTATCCTCTGCAAAGGACTGGAAAAAATCCTTTGCAAACATATGCTTGATCATCTGCTTAATAAGAAGATCCTTCACCTTAACCAGTATGGTGGATTGCCGGGTTATTCTACTGTACACAACCTTGTGCACTTTCTTGACCGAGTCACGGAATGGGTCGACGAGCATCTCCCAGTTGCAGCAGCCTACTTTGACCTAGCCAAGGCTTTTGATACTATTCCTCATGACCTACTGATTGATAAAGTGGCCAAAAAATACATCGGCGGCAAAACCATCCAGTGGATTGCAGACTTCTTAACAGGAAGACAGCAATGCACCGTCATTGATGGCTTCATTTCCTCGTCCCAGGAGGTAGAGAGCGGAACTATTCAAGGATCAGTCTTTGGCCTATTACTTTTCATTATTTTTATCGATGATGTTTCTGAAGTAGTGAAAATCGACCACTGTGTTTTCCTAGATGACACTAAAATTTTCTTGGCAGTTACCAACCATGACCAAATGGACCTATTGCAAAACGACATCCATAATTTCGCAGGCTGGGTTAACAGGATGAAAATGTCTCTGAATGCAGCCAAGTGTGCCATTGTCCCATTTGGTTCCGATCACTTAATCAACTTCTCCGTGTCACCAAGTGCTCCCCCCATCGCAATAAGCAACACCAAAAAAGACCTTGGGATCATCGTTGACTCCCAACTCTCATTCTCACCACACATCAACTACGTGGTCTCCAAAGCATACAAGGCACTAACAATCATTAAAATAAACTTCCAGTTCCCCGACAGAATAACCTTCCTCCGGCTCTACTGCGCACTTGTACGCACTACTCTGGAATACGGCAACCAAGCCTGGTGGATTAAATATGAGGGTGATGCAGATAAAATCGAAAGGGTACAACGACGTGCTACCAAAGTCGTCAATGGACTCCACGACTTACCTTACACAGAGTGCCTGAAGGTATTACGACTACCAACTCTGCTACGACTACCAACTCTGCTACCAAGAGGGGACTTGGTCTTTACCTATAAGTGCTTACGTGATTCAAGCAACATCGCAGCAACCTGGTTCACACTCAGTGAGGGCCAACCCACCAGGAACAACGGGAAAAAGCTTTTCCAACGGCGATGTAACTCGCGGGTGCGCCAACTCTCCCTACCATTCCGGGTTTTTTTCCCTATGAAACAGACTCCCTGCTGATGTTGTACAGGCACCTTCTGTCCTATGCTTCAAAAGATGCCTAGACGCCTACTTGCCTGGTGTCTTAGACCCGTACCACTACAAGAACTGGTAAACTCCTTCCCAACTTCAAAAGCTATTGAGCTTCCTGTTGGTGTAGATTCAAGTTCAAGTTCAAGTTCAAGTAAACTACTGACGCAATGTTACTGCTCATGCGCGACGTCAAGTTTGGAGCCAAACTGTCTCTAACAGTGGTGCGTTCTGTTCGCTCTGTTCGGTCGTTTAGGAAGATACTGAGAGATGCTGTGCTAAATAATGCATACAAATGCAAAGGTTATAAGAGTAAAGGGAGTGACAAACAAGTAGGTATAGCCCCTGATAGAACAAGAGCTGAATGGGAAGACATGCAGAAGCTTTGTGAAAGAACTGAAAGAAAGGCAACAAAAGGTTGAGAAAGACTAACAGTACCTTCCTAAACGACCGAACAAAGCGAACAGAACGCACCACTGTTACAGACAGTTTGGCTTCAAACTTGACGTCGTGCGTGCGCAGTAACGTTGCATCAGCCGTTTAGTACCTTCTGAAACTGCAATCACAGCTCAGCAAAATCAACAAGCTCAACAGAGCACTCGTTACGTCATACCTTTGACATGACCAGACGTAGCTAATGGATGTAACCAGGCGAGAGCAATGCCAAATTGCAAACCATTTTAGAGAGGTGGTTGCAGGTGGTTGCCAGTGGTGGAGCTTTTGAGCGTGCGCGAGGTGCGGAAACAGATTCATTGCAGACGAAAGTTGACATAAGCAAGCCATATCAACACAGCTATACTAGAGAATGAGCTAAACTGTCACCAACAGTGGTGCGTTTGGATCGTTCTGTTGGTGCTTTAGGAAGGTACTGTTAGTTTAGTTTAGTTTAATACTGGGGAAACCGAAAAGCCAGAGACTTGTAGCTGAACAGAAAAAGGAAACAGAAAAAGACAAGAAAAAGGGGGGAAGAGGGGGGACAGGAGGATTACAAGTAGTGCATATGTTTGTCGAAGGCTGCCTTAAATTTGTATGTGGTGGTTGCTAAACGCACCTAATCGGGAACAGCATTCCATTCATTGATAACACGCAAAGAAAAAAAGTTCTTTCTTACTTCGAGTCTAGCATGGGGCTTCTAGATCTTCAGGGTGTTTCCCCGAAGATTGATAGTAGTAGCGGGCCTAAAGAATTCTAAACAATTGATGTTGTATTGTCCTTTCATATTCTTGAAGCACTCGATAAGTTGTTCCCTCTCTGTCCTCTGTTCAAGAGTAGGAAGCCTGTCTACCTTAAGTCTACCTTCGTACGTGAGCCTGTCTTTCTTAAGCAGGCGAGGGATAACCTTTGAGCCCCTTCCAACAGGTCGATGACCTTCTTCAGCCACGGGTCCCAGGCCACACTGGAAAACTCAATAAGTAGTCTGATAGGGGTCTTGTGAACTAGGGAGAACTCATTTGGATTAAGCTTTTGGAAGATGCCGAGAAAGAAACCCAGCCATTCTTTTAGCTCTTGAAGCAGCAGCGCACTGTCGGCTAACTGAAAGGTTATCCCCAATAATAACACCAAGGTCTCGGACAGCGTTGGAGTTTCAGACTATCAAGGAAATAATCTCTATAAATGTTCTTTAAACCAAGATGCATTATTCCACTCTTCTGTGGATGCAGTCGCATACTGTAACTGTCGTACCATGACTGAAGACAGTTAATGTCACCTTGAAATTTAGTACTTTTTTCTAGATCAATCGTCATGGCAGATTCTTTCACATCATCAGCAAACTTCCAGCAGTCATTCTTCACAGTATGTTGAGATTTGTCAGTGTACAGGGAAAACAGCTTTGGCCCAAGGACCGATCCCTGCGGTACTCCTGATGTAACTGGCATCCAGGCAGACTGCATGCCATTGACAACAACCATTTGCTCTCAGCCATACAGGAATGCTTCGATCCATTTAACGCTCTGTAAACTAACTTATGAGAACAGAGGGTGTGAATAAGAACGCCGTGTTCTGCAGTATCAAATGCTTTTTCAATGTCCGCAAAGAAAACATCCACCACTGATCCCTCGTCGAGAGCCATGGTCCGCTTGTTTCTTCCTGAAAGAAGATTCGTAGTACATGACCTGCTTGGAGCAAATCCGTGCTGCTTTTTGTCCATAATTCGTAAGTCAATAAGCTCAGCATTGAGAATACCAAGGAAAACCCTCTCACAACACTTGCTTATGCTAGTCAGAAGGTTCACTGGTCTGTAGTTGAGGGCAGACATTCGACTTCCTGTCTTTTTGTAGATAGGGGTGACATTTGCCTGTTAACATTCTGTTGGGGTCTGGCCTAAACTAAAAGACTTCGAGAAAAAAACTGCCAGAGGTGCTACCAGTGTGTGTGTACATTCCTTCAGGAGTTTATTAGGAATTCCATCTGGACCACATGCTTTACTAGTGTCAAGGTTTCTTAAAACAAAAAGTATTTGTTGTTGCGAAACACTGGTCATGCGTAAGGGTCCTTCACCTTTCACCTTTTTGCCACTAGGATGGAAAACTGAGTGGAATTGTTTTCCAAATTCGTTTGGTACGTCCTTAACATTTAACACTTTGTTACTCTGAGAATCGAGTAATCTTACGCCTGTTGGCTACGCATTACGCTTGTGCGGCAGATGTCCAAAAATCTCTTTGGGTTCCTCTTGATATTTTTCACCACTTCCTCAAGCTGTTCTCTTCTGAATGTTCGAAGTAGGTCAACAACTTTGTTTCGTTGGGCTTGGAAATTTTCAAGGTCAGAGTTTTGTCTGGTCCTGAAGTATCAACTCAAAAGTGATCGTTTGCATTTAATCTCAGCAAAAATGTGTCTTGGAAGGTTAGGTGTCTTGTGGTTGTACTTCCCTCTCTCTGGCGGTTGTACTTCCCTCTCTGGGATATACTTTTCAATAAAGGAGTGGATGGTTTCCCTTAGTGTAGCCCAGTCATCCTCAATGTTTTGCTAGGCAAGAATATCTCATCCCATTTCACAGCTGCCAGAGATTCGTTGATGGATTTGTAATCAGCTCTAAAGAAGTCTTTCTTGGCTCGGGTACCGAGTTGCTCGTCATCATTACGGAGCCAGTTCATGAAGTTTGGGTGTTGTACTTTCCAACAGATGCCTCTATGATCTGCTTTACCCAGTGGTGGGAGAGAGTAATGGTTCTGACTGTGCATGTCCTCTGAGATAAGCACGATATCCAGAGTAGAAGGCTTTTGTCCCTGTACAATTCTTGTGTGAACTGGATTACTTGTTCAATATTGTTGGAAAGGGTAAAATCCGAAAACTTCCTTTCAATATCAGTGGCACCAACATCAAGTGAGTCACTCTCCCACCGTATCCTCTGCAAATTAAAGTCCCCATTGCAAATCCAGATTTTCTCCTTAGGCAAAGAGGGCCAGTTAAGGAGTACCGAGTTACTTTCATCCCCCATTGTCACCACTGCAATAGCAGCAGTGAACTGTTAATTTTTCTATGGCAACCTTGAAGTCAGTTCTAATCCCTTCAACCAAATCCTCAGAGAATCGGTTGACCAAAAAGATTGGGACAGAAGTGTGTGCATAAATGGCCACACCCCCATGTTGTTTTACAGTTCTGTCAGTTCTGTACAAGTCATAGTTATTGATACGGAGTTCACCATCCTCAATGGAGTCATCAAGCCACGTTTCTGTGAGAAGAACAAAAGTTGGCTTTATGTTGTGGACAAGTTGCTTGACTTCAGATAATTTTGATTGAATCCCCTGGCAATTAAACAATGAGCATTTAACGGTTAGTCAAGCAGACTTAACCGTAGCAGTTTCTGTGCCAGTGTCAGTGCCGCTACCAGGGTCTACATTTTCTAAATTTAAAACTGAATTTTCCAATTGGCGAGTTTCCACCTGATCCGCCTTGTTGCTGAAGTCAAGTGGAGCTGTTCCTAAGTTGTCTTCAGTCTTATCTGGGTAAAGATGATCGACTTGGCCCCTCCACCATCTCATCTTGATGCCACAGTCCCAAAAATCAGGTTTAAGTAGCTTTTCTTACTTCTCAACTTGACCCTTAAACAATACGATACATAATATTTGCTTCGAGTTGGCACCTTCGGTATTTCAAACTCATCCAGCCCTTCAGATGACAGAAAGTTGTGAAGCCGGATCACTTCTTCCAATGTAGATGTTAGCCGTTCTGAGGGGCAAGGCACTCCCATTTAGCCAAGCCTCTTTTCCCTGTGGTCTTGTTCGAGCAATAACAGGTGCACAAGCTTTTCTTTCGTTTGCAACTTCAGTGAATTCATTATCAGCTGAATTGTTCCCATTTTGTTCTGGTGACTGACTAGTAATAGATGATGTTTGAGGTTCAAACTTACGACCTTCATAATTACTGGATGCCCCATTAGGCTTACTACTATTTGGTGGCTTAGCAGCTTCATTTTTGTTACGGGTCATGCTAGTTTGACCTTTTTTCGGGACCTTATTAGCTTCTCCCCTGACTGCAGCCGTAAATTGCACTGGATCGCTATTGGCTTCTTGATGCACTGTTACATTCGGCTCCAACTGGGTTCCTTTCATAATTGACCCTGACTTTAATTCAGTTTGATTTTCCTGAGAAACATCAGATGATTTTCCTCGTTGCTGCTTATTATTTGGCCTGTTAGCTTTCAGATCCCTTAAATAACTCTTAACTTGTTTTAGTTAATCTTTTAACTCTCCAACAGCTTGTGCGATCCTATCAACAGCATTGTCAATCTGTTTCCGCAGAACAAACACATGTGCAGGTGTCTTGTTAGGTTTTTTCAGGGAGGATTTGGTGATAAGGTTGTCACAATACATAACAAACCTGGGTGGGGTGCTTAATCTTCGTTATCTTCCTAAAAAGATTGTCGTTAATGTCTTGGCATTGAGCATGATAGGGAACAGTGCAAAAAGCACAGTTGAAGAAATTCAGTACCTTCCAAAACCACTGAACAGAGCGAACAGAATGCACCACTCTTAGAGACAGTTTGGCTCCAAACTTAACGTCGTACGTGTACAGTAACGTTGCGTCAGCCGTTTAGTACCAACATCAACAAGCTCAACAAAGCACTCATTACATCATACTTTAACGTGACCAGGCGTGGGCAATTGACTGGACCAAGCTACACTAATGGAATTAACCAGGCATGAGCAATGCAAAATTCCGAACCATCTCGGAGTGGTGGCTGCGGGTGATTGCCAGTGGTGGAGATTTTCAGCATGTGCTAGGTACCATAAACGATTCATCACTGACGTTGGCTGACATAAGCAAGCCACATCAACACGGCTTTAGTAGGGAATGAGTTGAACTGTCACCAACAGTGGTGCATTTGGTTCATTCTGTTCGGTGCTTTAGGAAGGTATTGTCTGTCTTTTTCCGACAACGCCTCAGTACACGATGCACAGCAGGCCGCCTGCTCCGTGTCAGTCATGGCAATAATTAAAAATATTGTACAGTGTACAACCCTATTTTTGGCGAATTCCATGCTAAAGTGACAGTCTTACGTATCTTTCTACACAACTGTCACAAACGGATGGCAAGATTAACATAAGGAAAAATATGCCAGTGGTGGAGATTTTGAGCATGCGCTAGGTACTGTAAATGATTCATCGCTGACGTTGGTTGACGTAAGCAAACCACATCAACACGGCTTTAGTAGGGAATGAGCTGAACTGTCACCAACAGTGGTGCGTTTGGTTCATTCTGTTCGGGGCTTTGGGAAGGTACTGCCTGTCTTTTTCCTACAACGCCTCGGTACACGATGCGCAGTAGTCTGCCTGCTCCGTGTCAGTCATGGCAGTAATTAAAAATATTGTACAGTTTACAACCCTATTGTTGGTGAATTCCATGCTAAATTGACAGTCTTACGAATCATTCTACACAACAGTTGCAAACGGATGGCAAGATTAACGTAACGAAAAATACATTTATTGAAGAGCTCGAGATAGCTGCCGCTGATCTCTATACCACTGATCTCTACACTTAGTCATAAAGAAAAACAAAATCGTTCAAAAGCCAGTGCCAAAAAACTAGCTTCCAGTCCCAATGAGTCACCTCTAATTACTTGCTTTTATACCAATATAAGAGGTGTTCTCAGAAACTGGGACGAACTGCTCTTTGAAATTGAATGGTAACCTGATTTAATTTTGCTTATTGAAACTTGGTGTAATGAAAATCTTCAAGAATCTGAGATTACTATGCAGGGCTACAAGTTAGTAAGGAAGGACAGAGATGAAGAAAGAGGTGGTGGAGTAATTCTCTACATAGTCGAACACATAGTTTTTGAAGAGTTAGATTATCTCAATTCTATTTATGGTGAGGCAGCCAGGGTCCGCATACGAGCACGTGAAAATGTCATTAATGGTTGTGTTTACAGAAGCCCCATCAATATTAAAAGAAGAAGATGAAGCCCTTGTTAGTGCTATTCATAGACTGTCAACAATTAAGAATGTTATCATGTATGGAGACCTCAACCTACCGAATATCAACTGGAAGAAAAATGAGCTGAACAACCAGGCCAAACCTATTGAAAAATCCCTTCACGCTGCTATTGAAGATGCTTATCTCTCACAGCTTGTAGATAAAAAATACCAGACTTGGCAGTAATGGGAAAGAATCTCTCCTTGGTGTGATTGTAACTGATGATCCCGACCTTGTTACAAACATCCAATACCATCAATCAGTGAGTCACAGCGATCACAAAGTCATCACAAGTACTATCACTATTGAACAGCCTGTCAAAACTTCAAAAAGCAAGCTTCTGAGGAACTACCGGAGAGCCAACTACGAAGAAATCAACAATGCTTTAAAGCTGTACGATTGGGAAACTTGGAAAATGATAACAACTGAAGATATTGAGGCAGGAGGGAACGAACTGAAAACCCTTTTATCTGAGCTGGAAAAAATCTATGTACCTGTAAGCGATAATACCACATCAAAACATAAACGATTCATTGGTAAGGCTTGCAAGGAAGCAATGAAGGAAAAGAAGAAAGCCTGGACCCACTACACCAAGAGTCCCACCCACCAATGAATTGTGGTAACATATATAAAAGCGTAAGAAATAAATGCACTACTGCCATCCGTGCTGCAAAGGACAGCTATCACTCAGATTCTTCAGAGAAGCAACGACAACCCCAAAATACTTTATAAATACATTAACAGTAAAAAGAAGAAGAGCAACAACATCCTCAAAGTGCAAGACTCAGATGGAAGTATTTCTACAGACGCCAAAATTACTGCGAATATTTTTGCAAGAAAATTTAAAGAAGAGTACAGTGAAGTCTCACCTCCAATCAGGAGAGAGCCTTCTTCAACCTCTACTGAAAAAAAGCATGTCGAACCTATCAGCAACTTTGAATTAGCAAACCACTTAGATGGGCTCAAAGAATTCAAATCTACCGGACCAGACGACATTTCTACTAACATCTTGCATAACTGCAACACCAACCTGGCAGAACCTCTTAGTTTTATCTTCAACGTCTCGCTTGACAATGGAATTCTGCCTCAATATTCGAAGGATGCAACTGTAGTCCCCATTTAAAAAAAAAGGGGGGGATATTAATGAACCGCTGAACTACAGACCCATTCATCTCACCAGCACGGTAGTCAAGGTCTTGGAGAAAATTGTCAGTAAGGAAATTTAAACCCTCCTCTTGAACAAAAGTTGGAAAAATAAGTCCCAACAAGGGTTTATTAGGAAAAGGGCTACTTTTACCAATATGCTTGAGGCTTACAATAAAATAAACACTGCAATCAATAAGAATGTCCTGTACGACGTCGTTTATATTGATTTCGAGAAGGCCTTTGATAAAGTTGACCACCAGAAACTTATCTATAAACTCAGTCATGCTCTCCCTAATAACAAAATCGTTAACTGGGTTAATAACTTTCTTTCTAACAGATGATTTAGGGTGAGAACTGAAAACGAATTTTCTAACTGGACTTCCATCACTAGCAGGGTCCCACGAGGCAGCATCCTCTCCCCACTACTTTTTAACATTTATATTGCTGATCTTACAGAGCAGTTAAGTAGTGACATATTTCAGTTTGCCGATGACATGAAATTCTCAAAATCCACCACAGGGAACAAGATAGAGCGGAATTGCAGAAAGATTTGGACAAGATTGCAAATTACTGTGACACTTGGTCTATGAAGATTAATAACAGCAAATGTGCCGTTCTCCATGGTGGTCATCAAAATGTCAAGCAACAGTACTATTTACATAAGGTACCCATTCAAAGTAAAGAGTCCGAGAAAGACCTTCGAATCTTCGTAAATCATAATCTCTCCTGGACAGAACAATGTAACAGTGTAGCCAAGAAAGCTAACCGTACAATCGGCCTCTTCGAGCAAACCTTTGGGAAAATTCCAGTTGATAGTTTTGGGATTATCTACAACGTATGTACGTTCCATTATTGAATATTGCAATTCTATTTGGAGCCCCAGCCTGAAAAAAAAAACATACAATTCTCGAACGTGTACAGCGAAGAGCTACTAGGCTAGTGAATGGAATTAGAGGTATGAGCTATAAACAAAGGTTGACCATGCTCAAGCTGCCAATCCTAGGAAAAAGAAGAAAACGTGGTGATTTGATCGAGTGCTTCAAAATTATGAAGGGGTATTACGTCCTGGACAAAAATAACTTCTGGATGCCTTCGAAGTGTGAAAGTACCAGATGTCACAACTCCAAAATTTTCAAGCCGCAAGCAAGGGTGAACACTGTGAAATCCTTTTTCACTCATCGTGTGATTAACGATTGAAACTCTCTGCCCCAGAGTGTCGTTGATGCAACGTTGATCAACACTTTCAAAAACTGACTGGACAAATTCGTTTAGTTCTAAACTTGTTTTTTTATGATAGTTTTATTGAGAGGGAGCGTATAAGGAGAATGCTACCTGCTATCCATTTACATATTACATATTACTTAGGGTAAGACCTAAGCTGATTATTGCAGTTCTGTGTGGGACCCCTACACGAAGAGTCAATCCAACTGCTTAGAGCGTGTGATGCGCAGAGCATCTAGAATGGTGTATGGTGACTTTCGTAGTTCAACCTGTGTCACCGGGCTTTGTAACAAGCTGAAATGGTATTCCATGGCTGATGGAACGAGAAGCCACAGATTACAAGTGTTTTTTCGTCTCCTAAATGGAAATACGATACTAAACCCCTCCAATTTTTGCTCTCCTCCTGATTTTATTAGTCGTCTCGACCACATCAGAAAAGTAAAGCGTTACAGGTGCAACAAAAACTCCCTCACTGGGTCCTTTTTCCCCCCATGCCATGATTGAGTGGAATGGTCTTGACTACGACGTCATCTGTGCTTCGAGCGACGATATCTTTGCTAAAAAGTTGTTAGCATGTTGTCGGTCGCTTATATGTAGTCATTGTTGCTGAGTGTTTCCTCATGTTCTGTTTTTCTTTTGTGTTCCTTTTCAGTTAAATTGTTTTAAATATGAAATTGCTATTTTGCTTTTTTAGGGCGTAGCGATTATTTTGTAAATAAATAAATACATAAATATAAGTAAAACTTTTTTTTCTCACCCAAGTTGGGTATGATGCAAAAATCCATAACACACCAAAAAAAAAAAAATAAAAAGATAGACGAGAATCCAAAAGAAAAGTTAATAAACAATAGAGTGACTGCAGACAGGAGGACCACGCTTCAAACATAGTTCAAAGGAAGTCACGCTGTCACTCATCACGCTTGCTGTTGGCAGCACGTTCCAATGTTTGATAGTGTCAGGGAAGAATATGCGGGCAAAAAAGTTCCTTTAGCACTGAAACAACTTAATCTTTCTGGGATGGTTGTGACGTCCAAGGGTGTCAGGGTGGCTCATAAAATTCATGGGATTCAAAATTGTATCACCAGTTGCCACTAGGAACAAGAGAATCAATCTATGCTCCAGTCTTGTTCTCTCCAAAGTGATCCAGCCCAGGTTGGTCATTAAACCAGGGGGTGGCAACTGTACTAGAAACAATGCATAC
Source organism: Lithobius niger (assembly GCA_023313725.1). NCBI lineage: Eukaryota > Metazoa > Arthropoda > Chilopoda > Lithobiomorpha > Lithobiidae > Lithobius > Lithobius niger. Next base: position 86,990 of record JAHWFP010127176.1, read on the forward strand.
AAACCTTCGCAATCTGCCTTCCATCCAACGCTTGGCCGACGTCAACAACGCAGCATGGCGCCAGCCAACTTCCGGTTCTCGTCTGAATGAGATCTGATGAGATTCGCCGAAAACCAATCCTACAATATATTTATTTATTTATTTTATTTACAAAATTATTG